>RJVU01003824.1:1236103-1248128 GCA_003731715.1 Anabarilius grahami | reverse complement strand
CGTAATGTCATATTTACCCTGTAACTACATGAAATAAGAGGGTAACAAGCTCCACTTTTATTTACGGCCCGTAATGTCATATTTACCCTGTAACTACACGAAATAAGAGGGTAACAAGCTCCACTTTTATTTACGGCCCGTAATGCCATATTTACACTGTAACTACACGAAATAAGAGGGTAACAAGCTCCACTTTTATTTACGGCCCGTAATGTCATATTTACCCTGTAACTACATGAAACAAAAGCATATTTCACCATGTATTAATAAAGACTGCAATAGTTCTTTCTACTTTCTTTAACTTTATCAGTGCATTTTCTCGCTAAATTGCTCCCAAATGTAAGATTGTTGTCTATAATAACACTGTAAGTACCACTTAGTTCTAAAATACTTACAGTATAAATAATTTGTTGTTACCCCTTTATTCCTTTACATATTACATATTGTTCCCCTATACTTACACGTACTTACTGTATAATTACACTATAATTATCGAGAGTTACGCTGTAAATTCGTTGTAATTACGCAGTACTTTCCGGGCTGTAATCTAAAGCGTTACCAAATTTTGTGGTTGTGGTCACATGTGCTTTTGGTTTTCTCCGTCTGCAAGTCTGTGCATCTTTCTGCAGCACAGTCTCAGAATTAGATACAGTAATTAGGTATGCAAAGCCGTTTTGAATGTGTTAAGACTTGTAGTGTCAGTCTCGTAAAAACGAAATGTTTTGGCTGTTTCAAGCTGCTGATTTTAATAAAGTCATAAAGTCATTCTTAAACTATCGTTATATCGAAACGAAATAAGTTTACGAGTTTGCGAAATCGATTTATTCGCTACTGCAGCGCGGGAAAATTGCGACTGAATCAACGAATATACTTTTTTTTTTTTTTTTTAAACAGTGTAAAACATTAAGACAGACATTGAAACAATAAAATTAGCCCAAGCTTTACTCACCCTCAAGCCACCCTCCTTAATAAAGACCGAAGCGACGCGATGCGTTTGCGTAAAAAAAAAAAAAAACGTAACTTACGAAGAAAGTGTAAATTGGCGTCGCGTCAGTTACACTTTTTACTAGGGCTGGGTATTGACACAATTTAATAATTCGATTCGATTACTATTCACATGCTTTCGATTCGATTCAATTTCGATTCGATATCAATTATTTTGGATGTATTTCAGTTACTGCACATGGCAAATTTTCTAGAGGATAAAAATCTCTCAACTAATGCTGTAAACTACACATGAGAGTCAGTTGGTACTACTATAATAATATTTAAGGTTAAATTAACTTATTTATATACAAACAATTAAATTACACTCAATTATGTTTTTATTATAAATAAAGTTTAGAATTACATATTTCTACTCCAATTAATTTATTTTTTTTAAATTATAAACATTTAAATCGCGGCTGTCATAACTGATTTATTCAAACATGCATTAAATATTGAAGAACATTAACAATGATAATGAATATGTAACGGTGCATAGCTATATTTATCAGAATGTTGCTTTCTAGAGTTCACTTTTCTAGCTGACTAATGAGTTTATGGACACTGAATGTGTTTTTCTGAGGTAAATGTGACGTTACGTGACATTGTTTACAAGCTGTTTTATTGAGGTCTTTCCGAGGTTGAAGCACTGATTGAGCGATTACACGAGACATGATACGGATTTCAGTAAGTTGTACTGTATCTTTTAACATACCTTCAGATGTTCATGCATGTTTATTTCGCGCTGTAACTGATATTAAAGCGGAGGAGAGGATGATCACATGCTTCTCTTTAACTGAGGCCCTAAAGCGATCTGTCACGCCACATTAAACAGCGGCAAAACGGTATTTATTTTTTGAATCTCATAATAAGATGGACGTCATTTGAAATCTGAGACTTTGCTTCATATCAAAAGTAACAAAGCACAAAGATTGTGATTTATTGGATGGGAGGCGCTACATATCCTGCTCATTCTTCAGCTGAAAACAGACTAGACTAATCGATTCTTGGGATTTAAGAATCAATATCGGTTCATAAAAATGCGAATCGATTAAAATCGAGAAATCAATATTTTTTACCCAGCCCTACTTTTTACGCAAGTTGAATAGGGAAGGTGTAGGATGTAGCGTAAGCTTTGCAAGAGTTTTACACTTTTTTCGTACGTAAAATACGGAAGGCGATCTGGCGGAATATTTGACTTCATAACTTGTTTAAATATGGATTTTTCTTAAACAAACACATCGCGTCGCTTCAGAAGGACTTTATTAACCCCCCGGAGCCGTGTGGAGCACATATTTATGATGGATGGATGTGGATGGAGAAACTTTCTTCAGATCATACTCGTTGGTATCGCTCACTGCCATTATAAAGCTCGGATGTGTCAGGATATTTATTAATATATCTCTGATTGTGTTCATCAGAAAGAAGAAAGTCATATACACCTAGGATAGCTTGAGGGTGAATAAAGCTTGGGCTAATTTTCATTTGAAAGTGAACTAATCCTTTAACAGAGCTTTGGATAGTTTCCATATACCTGTCCAGATCATGTTTGAATAAAGAAAAGAGAGTATGTGAAATTTAGCTAGCAGGAAACACAAATTAATGATAACATTGCACACTTATACACACATATACACACTTGCAAAATGAGATTGGATGAACATTTTACCATAAATGTCTCTGTCTGTGTGTGTGGAGTGTACATTGCCAAAATAAGTAGCCCTAAATAAACATTTTCCTCAGAAAACAGCAATTCACTCCAATGTCTGATTTATATTTACTAAGAAAGTCTTGGCTGGGAAACTTTTTATCTCTGCTATTTCTTTTACTTTATTTGTTAGCGGATATTTTTGAGGCAATGACCATGTTTGTCCTATAATCTCTACAGTATTATTCCAATATGGTATTACACATGGAATTGCGATTATCTTTCTCGGGAAGAGAGCTCATTATTTTTATGTTGCTCTACAGAAAAGGATATGCTTCCTATCATTGTGTCAGTTAAGTTCAAAGTTTAAGTGCGTGGACGTGGAAATGTAGCCCCGTGTGACAGTAAGCACACTCCAGAGGGGATAGCATTGAAAACAACAGCATATTCATGAGCAGTATTCTGCAGAATTTCTGTAAAAAATCTAAATAGATAAGAAGTCTGCCTTCAAACTGTTCAACCTACAATAGGGTTGTTTTTAAATCAGTTGTCAAAGAAAAGTGGTTTATTCTTGTAGTGAATATCCTTATTTTTCCATAAGTAGGCCTAATATCTGTCCAGAGAGAAGTTGTGATTGTACATTAGGGATCAAGACAAGAGCATCTGCTTATGGAAATTAGAAAGTTTGGAGAAAAACATTCTAATTTCAAAAGTAGGAGAAAATTCAGACCACCAACTTTAGAGAAAATATGATTAGGGATGTCATTCCGAAGATAAGTGGGATTGTTAAGGAAATTCTTAAGCCAATTAATTTGAAAGGGATGGTTGATTATGATTTCACTTTTTTAACTTTAGTTAGTGTGTAATGTTGCTGTTTGAGCATAAACAACATCTGCAAAGTTATGACGCTCAAAGTTCAATGCAAAGGAGATATTTTCTTTTACAGAATTCACTTTTTAAGGACTACAACAAACGGCTGGTAGGGACTACTACGAACTTCTTCCTGGGTTAGTGACATCACTAACCCTATTATTTACATAAACCCCGCCCCCGAGAACACACAACAAAGGGTGTGAGGCCATGTTGGGCTGCTTTAGAGAAGAGGAAGAGTTGTTGTAGTAGAGTGTTGTTGCCATGCCGTCATTTTACGCAGGACTGTTTCACAAACAAGGATCAATTCAACACTGGATTTCCACAAAAGATGAACATGACGGCACATGCAAGTCGATGAGTTGAATCAACTCCACAGCAACTACATAAATTTATCCACTAACCATTCAGAAACGGTTTGAACAATGTAAGGCTGAACACCGTTACTGACAATCCTCATTTTGGCTGCGTGAGATTCTCCAGCTTTGTTGTTGTTGAGCAACCGAAGCGTGAGCTGTTAAAGCTCCGCCCTCTTCTGGAAAGGGGGCCGGGAGCAGCAGCTCATTTGCATTTAAAGGGACACACACAAAAACGGTGTGTTTTTGCTCACACCCAAATAGAGGCAAATTTGACAAGCTATAATAAATGATCTGTGGGGTATTTTGAGCTGAAACTTCACATTCTGGAGACACCAGAGACTTATATTACATCTTGTAAAAGGGGCATAACAGGGCCCCTTTAAGCCAATTCATTTTAAAAGTGTTGTTTAAAGGCACAATAAGTAATTTTAACCACTAGAGTGTAGCTTGATGATGCCTTGAATGAGTGTGGAATCATGGGAGTTGTCGTCTTCACCTCCACAGCCGATGGAAAGCAATCAGACAGACCCGGGCATAAATCATGTTCATGGATGAGCTAATGTATTAAAGTTTTCTTAACATTTTTGGTATGAAGCAGGGCAGCCAGAGAGCTGCAGGATTCCAGCGGATGCTTATGCTGCAGTCGGCCGCTTCCGCTCTTTTCGTTGCATATGTGGGGTATCAGCGCTGTTTAACATGCTTAAAACAATCATACTAAATACATTTGAGTGTGTTGAAAGTTGTTATAACGTTACTCTTTGTGTTCGCTGGTACGAGAGACTTGTTGCATGTTGCAGTAATCTCGATCGATATTAAGATATGTTTTTAATAAAAACTGGATGACTTGTGTTGCTAAATGACATGCAATTTATTTAAAAATATATTGTATGATGGAAAAAGCTCTCTCTGTTTGCCACTTAACAAAATAGTGTTGTCTCTGAGGCATGGTAAAAACATGGTAAATCAAGAAAACAAGCGATTCAAACAATACCGTGTTGAGCTATATAACAATGATTAGTTTTCTGTTGATGAATGTATTCACAGTTGCTCACCTGTCTTATAAATCACATAATATATTAAAGCTTTTTTGGTGTTTCCCTGGTTTCAATGAAAGCAAAGCTGGAAATCGAGGGTAGTGCGGATATGACGTCATTGACAGACGACGAAATGACACGGGCTGGTTAAAATAGCTGATTTCTCTTAATATAAACATTGTTTTGAAGGTTTGGGATAATGTAAGTACATATGTCGACAAAATATACAACATTGTTCTAGTGGTTTTAATCTAAAAAACTTACATATTGTACCTTTAAAATCTAAAAAGTCCAGTTCCCCTGTTTTTATGGATTCATCAGTACTGATTTTCCTAATAAAGTGGGTTTTATTTTTCCAAGCAAAATTATTTAACATGTTTTCAACCTTCTTTAATGTTCCTTTATCAACAGGAAAGAGCTGCACAAGTGAGTCTCGACTAGCTTCAGAGAGTAAATATCTTCATCGTATTGATAAGTATCTCTGCAGCCAAGAATTGAGTTTCCTTTGGGTTTTCATTATTAGAGGATTGAAATTTTGTTTACATCTTGTTTTCTTTTGCCTTTATTAATAACCCTTCCTAAGTAACTTGATCTTTCACAGGGATGCTGCGTATAGAGGGAACTACAGAGTTTTTAAATCAACATCAGCTCACAATGAGATGGAGATCAGAAGTTCTGGAGAAGGACTCAATCAATTGAATCTCCAAACACAAATTTGGCAAGAACTTGAAATATGAAGTTGTGCTCAAGTGAATCAAAGGCTTTGTAGACGTCTGAGAAGAGCATTAGAGAGGAGATCCCTTTATCTTTATTGGCTTTGGGTACACTCTAAAAAATGCTGGGTTAAAAACAACCCAAGTTGGGTTGAAAATGGACAAACCCAGCGATTGGGTTGTTTTAACCCAGCGGCTGGGTTAAATGTTTGCCCAACCTGCTGGGTAGTTTTATTTAACCCAAATATTGTTTAAAAATTACTGTATTTCTTGCTTAAAATGAACCCAAAATATGTTCGAAATTAAAATTTATTCATATGTTTAATAAACAAACATTTATTAATATTTTTTTTTGAATAATATTTAAACAATAAACATTTATTAAATTGCTTATTAATAAATGCTCATCTTTTTGATTATTATTGTTGCCTCTAGTAATTATGAGTCTGATTTTTAATTTCCAACCTATTTTGGGTTCATTTTAAGCCAGACATATAGTAATTTGTAAACAATTGTTGGGTTAAATAAAACTACCCAGCAGGTTGGGCAAACATTTAACCCAACTGCTGGGTCAAAACAACCCAATCGCTGGGTTTGTCCATTTTTAACCCAACTTGGGTTGTTTTTAACCCAGCATTTTTTAGAGTGTATCATGTGTGTCATATATGAGGTGGAAGTGCTTCCAATTCACAGCTTTCCTCAAACAATTTTAATAAAAAAGGGGATATGTCTTTGGCAAACATCACGGCCAGGACTTTTATTATTTTTTAGACTCTTAACCTGAATTTCTGATTGGGATAAATCGTTATCACAAGCTTCTTTATCTTATATTGAATTCATTTTATTAGGAATAATCGATTCAAAGAAAGAGTTGGCTGAATTCTCTCAATAACAGCATCGGACATACAGCGCGTTCTTCTTTTTTCTGTTTTATTTGTGTACACTTAATTGTATAATGTTCAGTTTTTGCATTTGAACAAAAGTGCATGTGCAAAGACCCCCCCGAAAACGGGTCTCCTTTTAGTTACCATTTCTATCAAAAATTCTAGAAAAGGTGGTTTATTTGCAGCTCTATTCTTACTCTTACACTTTTAGTATATTCGATTCATTTCAGTCAGGCTTTAGGTCACGTCACACTGGTGACCAACGATATTCTGTGTTCCTTGGATTCTGGCGATGGTGTGATTTTAATTCTTTTGGATCTCAGCGCAGCATTTGACACGATACATAGATTAACATTGTTAAACCGTCTTGAGAGAGTGGTTGGTATTAAGCTGGTTTTCCTCATATCTCAAAGGGCGAATCTTTTCTGTCAGCATTGGTAATCACAATGTGGTGTCCCACAAGGCTCGGTTTTGAGTCCCTTCCTTTTTTTTTAATCTATGCTTCCTCTAGGTTCTATTTTTCAAAAGCATGGCGTTGGCGTCTCTTATCACAGTTATGCAGACAATACACAACTTAATTTCCCTCTCAAGCCTAAACAATCTCACCTCCTGCCTGGAGGAAGTGAAGTTGGGAAAACTTCCTCAAGCTTAATGGGGATAAAACTGAGACCATTGCTTTTGGCTCTTCAGTGTGTCGCCTCTGTCTTTAACTTTGCACGACAGGGTCAAGAATCTGGTGGTCATTTTGGAGTCTGACTTACTATTTGATAAGCAAATAAGTGCCGTTATTAAAGGAAGCTTATTTAATATTCGTCCATTGGTTTCTTTCAAAAAAATCACATCAACATTGGACTATTGCAATTCCTTATATGTAGGTNTTGCATTTGAACAAAAGTGCATGTGCAAAGACCCCCCCGAAAACGGGTCTCCTTTTAGTTACCATTTCTATCAAAAATTCTAGAAAAGGTGGTTTATTTGCAGCTCTATTCTTACTCTTACACTTTTAGTATATTCGATTCATTTCAGTCAGGCTTTAGGTCACGTCACACTGGTGACCAACGATATTCTGTGTTCCTTGGATTCTGGCGATGGTGTGATTTTAATTCTTTTGGATCTCAGCGCAGCATTTGACACGATACATTGATTAACATTGTTAAACCGTCTTGAGAGAGTGGTTGGTATTAAGCTGGTTTTCCTCATATCTCAAAGGGCGAATCTTTTCTGTCAGCATTGGTAATCACAATGTGGTGTCCCACAAGGCTCGGTTCTGAGTCCCTTACTTTTTTTTTTTTTTATCTATACATGCTTCCTCTAGGTTCTATTTTTCACAAGCATGGCGTTGGCGTCTCTTATCACAGTTATGCAGACAATGCACAAATTTATCTCCCTCTCAAGCCTAAACAATCTCACCTCCTGCCTGGAGGAAGTAAAGTTGTGAAAACTTCCTCAAGCTTAATGGGGATAAAACTGAGACCATTGCTTTTGGCTCTTCAGTGTGTCGCCTCTGTCTTTAACTTTGCACGACAGGGTCAAGAATCTGGTGGTCATCTTGGAGTCTGACTTACTATTTGATAAGCGAATAAGTGCCGTTATTAAAGGAAGCTTATTTAATATTCGTCCATTGCCAGGTTTCTTTCAAAAAAGGACTTGAACTTTCTTAAATCACATCACCATTGGACTATTGCAATTCCTTATATGTAGGTTTGCCTAAATCCTCTCTTCATTGCTTGCAATTAATTATTATTTTCCCGTTTATGTTACTGTTTTTGTTTTTCCTAATTGTACAGCACTTTGGTTCAACATTTGTTTTATAAATAAACGACTTTAGGACCCTAAGGTATCCCACTGATAGGCTCTCTCTTAAGCGCCTGATTATAATTCCTACAAAATCATGTTATGGTAAATACTGCTTCATCTACATTATAATGATCATTTATGTCTGTATTCACTTAATAGGCTTTTATTATTACACTAAAAAATTCTGTGTTAAAAACAACCCAAGTTGGGTTGAAAATGGACAAACCCAGTGATTGGGTTGTTTTGACCCAGCAGTTGGGTTAAATGTTTGCCCAACCTTCTGGGTAGTTTTATTTAACCCAAATATTGTTTAAAAATGACTGTATTTCTTGCTTAAAATGAACCCAAAATATGTTGGAAATGAACATTTATTAATATGTTTAATAAACATTTATTAATACGTTTTTTGAATAATATTTAAACAATAAACATTTATTAAATTGCTTATTATTAAATGTTCTTCTTTTAATTATTATTGTTGTCTCTAGTAATTATGTCTGATTTTTAATTTCCAACATATTTTGGGTTCATTTTAAGCAAGCCGTACAGTCATTTGCAAACAATATTTGGGTTAAATAAAACTACCCAGCAGGTTGGGCAAACATTTAACCCAACTGCTGGGTCAAAACAACCCAATCGCTAGGTTTGTCCATTTTCAACCCAACTTGGGTTGTTTTTAACCCAGCATTTTTTAGAGTGTAGGCTATTGATTAATTAACAATTAATCAAGTGTAAGAAATTCTGTTCAACTGGTTTTATTACGCACTAATGTGTTTTCATACATACTAATAATTCGTACATACTTAGGATAATCATTAGCCGACAGTTTGGGGAGACGTGATTTTGAGGGAGGACCCGATTTGTCATGACACTGACTTGAATTACACTGAAATTCCCAAAGGAATGACTCCAAGTCGGTTATTTTGAATGAATCGTAAACACAAATTGCGCCACATGTGGTCTGTAGAAGCACTTTCCACCAATAACTGTATTTACGATTTGTTTCACAAAAGGATTTCGACCAATACTCAACATGAAATTACAATGAACAATGCTTTTACAGCATTTACGACTGCTAAAGTTGTATATCTAACATGAACAAACACGATTCAACGGTGAACAACCGTATAAAGTGGCATTAATTAATACAAGTAATGTAACTGACTGCTTCTCTCCATATTGTAATCAAGCTGTAAAGACAGAAAACTGGGTAATTATTCTTTCCCGTGACATCGGATGAACATCCTGAAAGCCCCAGAAGCAAATTCCACTGTTGATAAATAAAGATTATATTTAGACTGAATGAAATAAACACTGCTGACACTTATTTCCTTAGCACTTGATTTATTCAAACAATGCCAAAGCCAGTCTCACAGAGACTACTTTGAATTACACATAATGCAATAAATAGACCAAACAAGATGTTTACCAACATATTGATACAAAAACAATAAGTTCAACACTTCAATAGTGCAATATAAACAGGTTATGAAAGTTGTGATTCTTGCATTGTGGTTATTAGACAGTCGTTGAGGGGACTGAGGTTGCGACGCCCCGGCAACGAGTTGAAATGTTGTGCAAAATCCATTTCCTGTTGTTTACATGGATCAGTCCAACTGGGAAACTCCACTTCATAGGAAAACTGCAGGGAAAAAATGCTCCTGAGAGATCCATGGGTTTGAACGAGCAACATGCATTCATTTGAAAACGCACGGGAAATTCTCAGGAACTCTCGGCGAGTCCGTGCACGATCATTCCAAGCACCTGAAGGATCTACCGCACTCCCACGATGCATTGCGAGTCAGTCCCAGCCCTGAGTGAGAGGTTCTTAGCACAGTCCAACACCCCAGAACAAATATACAGCGCCCCCTTCAGGATGGGAGAGCGTCTCCACACTATAAAGTGCACTCGAACAGCTACGCGTCTCTTTTACAAGCAATCTCTTGAACATATTTATAACAACACACACACACACACAAATCATGCATATTTTGGACCATGTTGTTTTCGTCAAGTATCGTAATTAGAGTCCTGAACGGAAATGCTCTTTTTGGGTTTGCGCAAACATGCGAGCACTCGTTTTTGTTTTTTTTTTGCCATAATTTGAACATTCGAAGCATTTGGTTGAGATGCATCAAACGTCACAATACAATACAATCTTTTTTTTTCCTTTTTTTGTTTTTTTTTTAATTTAAATTGTTCGGTTTTCGAAGAGACCAACGTTTCACGGACTACTTCGACTCCTTAAAGTATAAAAGGCGAACAGAACAGAAGAAAAGCGTTAAATACCTGATGTGAGCATTTTCTGTGCATAGACTATACATACAGTAATACTAAGGGTGAGCTAGCTCGATTTTTCTTTTTATCGTTAAACCAAAGTTAGGTTTAATATCGCAAACCCCTTCTACGAACAAAAAAAAACGGACATCGAGAGGAAGAATGAAGCCGGAAGATGCAACCGTCGAGCAACATGACAGGATACAAGCGATCAAAAATACAAGGATTTTAGGAGAGTCATTGGCGATATTTTTTTAAAACAGTGGTCACATGAAATGCAGTGGCGAACAACAGATGAAATGCTTTCCCACAGAAGAACCTGCAGTTTGTTGTTGTTTTTCACACTCCGAGACAAACCGGTTGTCTTTGGTAGTTTAGGGCGAGTCGCTGATCTAGTTCAGACACACCTGGGTATCATCAAAACCACCAGCTTTGGTTCTTTACTTGGCAAAGACGCAGAGTTTGTGACTGGGTAGCCGGCGTATGTGCAAATAAAGGTCCTTCCCAGCCTTCCCTGCGGGCTTTTTGGTGTTTCTTCCAAAGTTCAGATGAAAATGTATGGACTCTTATGTTTCTTTGTACCTGAAAGGACAAAAAAAAACAAAAAAACAATTGATTATCTGACGCTTTTTGGATTTACACGTGAAAGAACGTCAAATATGTGAACAGAGTATTTACCCGCTTTGTAAAGTGAATTCGGGAAGGGCTCCGAGAGACGTCAGCTGCTCTTCTAAGGCCACGATACGCAGGCCGATATAGCCAGAGGACAACAAGAGAAGAAACACCCTGCCAGAGAAAAAAGTCACGTCACATTTCATACAGTAAATGACCCTGTCAAACAGTTTAAGGTATGTGGCGGAACTTCAGGTCCTGAGGGCGTCTCACGCTAAAAATGCAAAAGCACATTCCGGCATGATGAGACTAGTTCTCCCAGTAACCGCTTCTGTGCATGCGGAGATTAATGCGTCGCTGTATTATCTCATGTGATACGACTGAACATGTCGGATGAAACGATATCGGAATTTCAGACTGGAATAATGCTGTTGTTGACATATAGGTTAAAAATGTTTAACGCAAGTAATAAAACAATTTAAAAAGTGTTTATAATTAGTTGAGGTATGGTGTCCACAAAGTTTCACTAAATGATCTGAAGATTTAAATAGAAATTAAAACAGGGCACCAAAACTACAAAAAGTAACCGCAATTTTGTTTTTAGTAAATATTTCTATAACTACTTATAAGAAAGTAGTTAGTAAATACTGTAAAGATTTTCTAAATTTACTAAATATTTATATAACAATGTAATCAATTACTTTTAAAAAATCTTTATGTATGTATTGTTTTATTTATTTTTTATTTTTTGAAATGCTTGTACAAGTGATTTATAAAGTTTTTTTTTAGCAAATATGTGTGTAAATATTTTTAAGGAAATGTTTATATAACTTCTAAATTATTA
>RJVU01003824.1:1210025-1230347 GCA_003731715.1 Anabarilius grahami | reverse complement strand
AAATAATTTAATATATATACACATATATATATATATATATATACATACATATACACACATATACATATACATACATATACATATATATACACACAAACACATACATATATATATATATATATATATCACACACACACACTTTTTTTGTCTTTATCCTTTCACACACACTGACTCTGTGGGTCAATACAGCACAATCAAATGTAAAGTAAGCAGTGTTTCACCTGGGCAGGACCGGCCGGCTCAGGCTCTTGGTCTGCTGTTGAATCTCGAGCTGGTTTTCCTCCAAGCTCAAAGCTTTCCTACTTCCCAGTTTAGTTTTCGTCTTCCCCTTCTTCACCTTCCCGGGGATCGTCCCGGCGTCCACCGCATAGCTGTGAAAACAGCGGAAAACCACCGTGAGCCTCATCACCATCAGCCAGAGAAAAACATGACGCTCGTGTCGCTCTATTCAAACCTTATATCTGACCTGCCTTTACGAGAACTGCTTATAAAACACCGTAAAGTCACAGACAGATGGGCAATAGAGGCAATTTTGGTTATTTAATAAGGTCAATACCAGGAACAAACGTAATAAGATCACTCAAACAGCTCAGGTTTATGAGTTTCTCTCAGTTCGTCGGTGTAATGGTTCAACAGAGTCAATACACTATAAAACTGAACTCTAGAACAGTTCAAACACCAGTCCCGCTCTTCCATACCTGTACAGATGATTTCCATATCTGCGAGATAATCGTAAACTCAAAGATCTGTTCATCCTCCAAAGTGAGAGAAAGCGCCACAAAGCTGGCTTCAAGCCATAACGCTGGAGTCAGTCGCTTCGAGCAATAAAGCAACAGAGCTCGAGAGCTGCTCCCCTTCTCTGTATGCAAATGAGCGTGGGCGGAGCTTCTGACCTCAGATGGTGTGAGCTGTAACTGAACACCTGCATGCAGACGCAAGCCTCGCAGGTGAAAACAAGCCCAGAAACGCACTTCAGCTCGAGAAGAAGAAGCGAAAGCAAACGTTCATAAGTGAAAGTCAAATTTCTGTAATTCTTCACCTGATGAAAGTAAAACTTCAGTTTCCACAAACTTCCTTCTCATTTAGCTTGAAACGCTTGGTGCCTATAAACAAAGCACAGCTGCCGTAAACCACGGATTCAAAACAGCATTCACAGCCATCAGATTTATGACTCCGGGACAAAGGTGTTACTTGCTGAAAATATAGGCTAAAAGACATCACATGACCATGACATATTATAAAAACACTTGACTAGGCACGAGGGCTATGCATCACTCTACAGCTTCCGGCTACTGTGGGCATGAAGACGACGCGTTACTTTCAAAGGCCAGGGAAACATTCCTGCGGGGGAAGAGACGGAAGACAACAAAAGAATACTTGAAGGATTAGTTCACTTCAGAATTCAAAATTTCCTGATAATTCACTCACGCCCACGTCATCCAAGATGTTCATGTCTTTCTTTCTTCAGTTAAAAAGAAATGAAGGTTTTTGAGGAAAACATTCCAGGATTTTTCTCCGTATGGTGGACTTCACTGGGGTTCAACGGGTTGAAGGTCCAAATGTCAGTTTCAGCTCTACGTGATCCCAGACGAGGAATAAGAGTCTTATCTAGAGAAACCATCGGCCATTTTCTAAAATAATAAATAAAAAGATTATATACTTTTTAAACACAAATGCTCGTCTGGAACTGCTCTGTGATGCGCCACGCATGACGTAATCATGTTGGAAAGGTCAGGCGGAAGTAGCGGGCGAAAAACTCAATTTTTAACTTTAACTTCAAAATCGTCTGACATCGTTTACCTTTTTTTGTAAAGGGCGTTTGATTTAGTCTTTGCACGTTCGCTTTGTAAACACTGGATCGGTACTCCCGCCTACGTCACGTGACCTTTCCAACATGATTACGCAATGCGTGGAGCATCACAGAGCAGTGCAAGATGAGCAATTGTGATTAAAACGTATATAAATTTGAGTTTTTTTAAGAAAAAGACTGATGGTTTCGCTAGATAAGACTCTTATTCCTCGTCTGGGATCATGTAGAGCTCTTTGAAGCTGCACTGAAACAAATTTTGACCTTCAACCCGTTGAACCCCAGTGAAGTCCACTATATTGAGAAAAATCCTGGAATGTTTTCATCAAAAACCTTCATTTCTTTTCGACTGAAGAAAGAAAGTCATGAATATCTTGGATGACACGGGGGTGAGTAAATGACTTCAGAATTCAAAATTTCCTGTAAACTAATCCTTTAAGTATTTTAAGACTCAAGGAACTAACATTCTGGCTAGGATTAGAGAATTTAGCCAACTTTCGTTTGGTTGTTTTTGTCTTGAAACCTTCAGATATTAAAGCAAACCCCAGATTTTTTTTTTCAGGATACGCACCTGCAAGACAGGCAAAACTGGCGGGATGAATTGCCATGGATGAAATGTTGACTAACGTGCATCGCTTAAAAAAATTTCCTAGATGTCTCAACATATGAAAATGTAGGAATACCAGGAAATATTGCAAATATATCATTGCTTAATGTCTTGTAAATTATGAGATGGAGGCTTTTTTCTGACCTACACACACAAGCAATAAAACGCAGCATCTGCACGAGGAAGTAAACGTAACTAAAAACAACAAACTTAAACACCAGTGGGACAAAAGTTGAGATTTAAAAGGTCTTAGAATACAACAAAAACTTTTTCTTTGCACAAAACGAAAATGCTTGCTTCACTCTTTTGAGGGTAAAATGAGCACGTTTTTGACAGATTACTCAATTCACATTGTGACAGAAATTAAAACATGCAAAACTATTTAAAACACCTAGTCTCTTTGGGGGAAAAACAGTCGGATCACATGTGCGTTAGCACTTAAACCACATCGATAAACCTCAACCACAGTTCTCACCTTCAGACAGCAGTTCATTTCCCATCCCACAAATTGTAATTCCGGTTAAGTGAGAATTTCCAAGCCAATCTGTGAGCCGTTTTTTGCATGTCTGAGGTTGAGTTGTGTATTCTGGCCAAATGGAGGCATTCAGAGAAACTACTGCCCCGGTGTGGGCGTTTACAGGAAACGCAGGTAAAAACGCTCCTCAAAAAGGAATTTGAGAAAGTCGTTTGTAAATGAAAATATATTTAAAGTGTTTGGCAGGCGTTACATAATTTAAAAACCCTGCTCAAACAGTTAGGTTTGACATTTGATCCAATGCCATTAGGAAAATGGACTATTCAATGTGACATTAGAACAATACTAAAAGGATCTAGAGATCCTATTTACACACTAAATGTTGTTTACACATTTATTCAGTCCATTACGCCGTGCTTGCATTACATTATCTCACGTAAAATGAGCCTCGCCAACTTCTATTTAGCCTCGAGACACGCAGTGATTTAAAATGAAGACAAAGAGCATCAAATATCCCCTGCTGATTCATTCTGATGCTGATGATAAAGCGCAAATGCGCCTTTCTTGATGGATATCTAATCTGGTTTGAGCTAGCATCACACAGTGGCACGAGAAGCTTCACAAACATGCCAAACAAGGAAATGTGTTGAAGTTCAAGGCCCGCTCTCAGCAATAAACCATCATGCTTCCTTTGTGCTGAGAATGAAAGTTCATTCTTTGCAAATGATTAAAAAAACAAAACAAAAAGGAATTTGTTGCTTAATTTGCTTCCTTTATGAGTAAAGACGAAAGTAGATTCTCATGAACTAGTCATTTTGTTTTTAGTTCAAGTGAAGCAACAGTATATTCCCATAAGCAACAAAACAAGTTGTTCGGATTCAATCCACTAGCTACGATAAATCAAACCCCCAAACATGTCGGTTCAATGACGTATTCGCAGCTGCTCCCACACCAGTCACGACTATATATCACAGAGCTAAAACAGTGGCCGTAAACGTCTCCTACCTTCCCAAATCCTCACACACAAGGCTCGGGTCCTTCTCGCTATCCATTGCGACTTCTTCCCAGCTCTTGGACTTACTGAACCACTGAACCAGTTGCTGAGCAATGAGGTCTAAAGGTTTCCTTTACAGCTGCTCCGTTACACAAGCCAGGCCGTTGGAAAAAATGAGATAATGAAGCACAAGGAAGCCAAAGTTGTAGCCGAGGGAGGGATAAACAATCCTCCGCCGGCCCACTCTGCTCACCTCCAACCACGGCAGCTGGTGTTTCCTTGGAAACGAGTGGAGAAGGGGGTGATGGAGGGATCCCACAATGGCCCTTTTAAATGCCATTGAAGGAATGCAAACTACAGAAGACAAGACTGAAGACACCCAAACAAAGGCCCACCGATTGTCTTTGTGATGGGGTAGGTGGTCAACAAACCCATGGGAAATCTAAAGAAAGACCTCCGCAACACCAGGCCTTTTTTATTGCAATGATCTGGCCAATATTGGAAGCAAATAGTCGGAAAGTAAATTTTCCTTTTCCAGGTTTCTAAACCTGACTAAACCTGAATATGCTTTCCAACAGCCTCTGATTTTGAGAGCGCAAAACTGCTTACTTTGAAGTTAAACAACAAATACTATTACTAATTTATCAATTTCCAATGCCAAACAACAAATAAAAAAATCATGCATTGAAAAAAATGACCAAAAGCCTGTTTATATGTATAAAAATAATGCACAAACTGGTTACCAGACACAACATTAATCCACAACCAAGATTTCTGATAAAAGTTGAACTTGTCTCAGTACAGATACAAGGGGCACCAAGATGGAAAAGTATGAAGAGTTTGGTTCCAAAATGCGATAAACGCCATTTTTCAACAAAATCAGTATTGTATCTGGTCGGTATTGAAAAGTAATTTATTAATTTAGCGCAAAATGTGATATCCGTCTTGTTATTCTGTCATGTTTTCTCGCTTTCTTTTTAAAACGCGGCAAACGCCAGTCTCCCGTCTCTGCAGAACGCGATATATCCGCTCAACCAATCACAGCGCTCCATTCCACGCACTGTAAACAGTAATGGCGCTGCCCTGAATACAGCCGGCTTCCTAGTTTTCCTTACTTTGTGATCAACAAAAACAGAAAAATTCATAATTTTGACGGCATTGATGAACCTGTGGTGGTTTCTGTGGTTGGGAAGAAACGTAAGCCATCGAAATGTAATCATTTACGTGATGAGATTAAGAAGATAAGGCACTCGAGTCGGGAGAAGTTTAAGGAGGATCAAACTTCTGTCACGCTCCCAAAAACTGAATCATGAACAGTTTTTAAAAGCCGTTTTTAATACCAATGTACTCGGCAGATGTGTTTATTTTAACCGTGCGGTGGGGACAGATACCCTTCAATCGGTAATGACAAACAGAGACATAATTAATTTATAACATTAACAAGATGACTTGTTGAATTCATTTTGGGAGTGACGGCAGAATATATTTAGTAAAATGCCTGTATATAAAATTAGTATTGACAAAACTCTGAGGCTGTCATATATGTGAATCAACTTACTTTGTTGTGTATTTTCAATATGACAAATACATTTTATATTGATGGATTAATTGCATTTTGAAAAAAGAAAAAAAAACGTGTCATGGACTTATTGCATTTTGGGGAAAAAAATTATCAGTTTTTATAACAAACCTTTTAAAATAAAAATGTAGATTTGAATTTATGTTTTTATAACCAAAAGATGCTATGTGAAACAGAAAATAATGGTTTTCATCTTGCCACTTTCTTGGTAAAGAAAACACCTTTTTACTCAAATTTTACTCGAGTTATTGCCTTTTGGAACCAAACTCTCTCTCATATATATATTATATATATATAGAAAATGACTGATGGCTTCTCTAGATAATCGTCTGGGATCATGTAGATCCCTTTGAAGCTGCACTGAAATGGACATTTGGACCTTCAACCCTTTGAACCCCAGTGAAGTCCACTATATGGAGAATAATCCTGGAATGTTTTCCTCAAAAACCTTAATTTCTTTTTGACTGAAGAAAGAAAGACATGAACATCTTGGATGACATGGGGGTGAGTAAATTATCAGGAAATTAGAATTCTGAAGTGAACTAATCCTTTCAGATGTGGGCCACAGCAAGTTAAGGTTCAATAACCAGTGAACCTTTTCTCCATCTGACCCCTGACCTCCTTGTGCCATGAAAGCTTGTGCGTGTGCAATTTTTCAACACTTATATCAGACAATGAAAACACATTAGCTCATGCAAGTCCACACCTCACGGTGAATCACTGAAGATAGCTTGAAGATCCTTGTCCAGGCCTGAAAAACAAGCATCTTCAAATCTTTGTCTCAAGTTCTGCACTTATTTTTATCAGTACTTCTCAGTGCATTCTGTACTTTGGTTAATAAACAAGACGCCATGTTCTAACGGAGAAGATTAAGTGAGGGTTTCCTCTGCTGTGGGACATGTCGGTTTCTTTGAGCACACTAGTATCAGCATAACATGATATTGGAGAATATCAGGTCAGTTTTCATTACATAAGCAGAAGATTTTCACACTCTGAAAGACACAAGGGTACTAGATCACCATTGGTTGATGGAAGGGAGGAACTGTCGATTGAATGCAATTCAAGTTCGCTGCCAAGAAGCCAACATGTAAATCAGAGAGCGACAGGTTGAATTGTGCCAGCGTTGCACACCAGGAAACCATAGATCATTTTCAAGAAAGCCACAGTTAGAGTTAACCAGTTGAGCAAGTCATGTATTTCCCAGCTAACAAAATGAATGGACTAGAGCGGAAACAGTGAGAATATGATCAAACCACACAGAGAATACAAGATCAGCGTGATAAATGATCTGAGTGGGTGTGTGCAGAGAAAAGAGTTATGCGTTAACCACATGATAGCTTCTGTTGAGCTCAACCATTTAGGCAATAATCCACACAAAAAGATGCCTTAGCTGTCCTATACCTCTATAAAAAACAAAAATCTAAACATAGAAACTACAAGAAGAGGGTGGAGATGAATACAAAGTAAAAATAAAGCTTCCAAAATACACCAGAACTTGGTCTCAAGAATCAAGATCACAAGATTACCCACTGAAGAACAAAGGGCACTTGCCATGTTAACTCAAAGTGAGACTCTTAAAAACTGGTGTAATCATGAAACCAGAGTTAATAACAACAAAGAAAGGCGTAGGATGAGGATTGTGCCTTAACATCTATCGAGCCACATGGTCCGATCAGAGCAAACACCAATCCCTGTCGGCAAACAACAGCTTGTCACTTGTGGAAGGGGGCCAAACCAACAACACAGAGGACATTTGTGCAAGTCATGTGATTTGAATGCACCAATCTCACTTCCTCAATGTAACCGCTCTAAACAGAAAGAGGTCTTTCTTTCCATGGACCAATCCAGTCCAAAAGAAGACTGGAAATCCCACCCGGGAATCACACGAAGCTGATCATATCTTGTTCTTCTTTCGCAATTATGCCATCATGTAGAGGTCGAGGGCATCAAAATGTCATGGGTTCCTTTAGGTGGATTTCATCAATTCAGTGTGAAATGCTGAGGACCAGAACAATGAGAACCTTGAATGTTTGTTTGATTTGTTAACAAAGAATCAAGGATGTTGCTGGGAAATTACATATTAAGGGGAAGAAAGATTTGCCCAAAATCTGGAAGCCACAAGCTTCTAAATTAGAAATCTAAAGTTAACATGGTGTGTTTGAAAACATGAACCAATCATGAGTAATCTCTTGTTGAGATTACTCATGGAAGACTAACTAAAATGACCTCATCTTTATGTAGAACTGACACTTCAAACCAGTTGTGCAAGACCACAGTTTTAGCTCAACGTCCTTTACCGGTAATCTATGTGAACGATAAGGGGTCAAGGAATTGTGTGCCCATAGTTCTCTTTACAAGGCTCGGAGAAGCCAACGCAATTCAAGTGCGAATCAAAATTAGCCCAGACAGCTTGTCCACACCTGGCATACCACCTGGAACAAGCTTTTGGGCTAAAAATAGAGCGCAGACAGATAACATGACCCACATGTGTTGGAACACCAATACAACGATGGGTCCATGAGATCATCTGTTTACCTGGAGAAATGCTTGTCAATCTAAGCCACTTACGAGGCATTGTGATGTAATGACGGCACTTAGCGCATGCCGTAATTTGATTATGACACATTCCTGCTCCAAATTACATTTAGAACCACCACAGTTTGGCCAAGAAATAGGTGAATTTGCATTTAAACTGAATGGAAAACTCACACCTTGACGATGGTTACGAATTTAGAGCATAACGGTGATGAGGATTGGTTTGTTTATGTGACATTCACAGATGAAGTTAATGTCCATTCATGTGTAAGAATAGCTGCACTGGTTATTCTGTATATTTCCATCCAGTGGCTGAATGTAAATTAATGTAACTTGTAGTCGAAAATAACTCACTCATTGGAAAATGTGAGGCAGGGAAATCAGCTCTAGTCTAAAACCAGCTCAGTAATAGCTTTACAATAGTATGAGTGATGTGATCCATTTACAATACCGGCTTAACGACTCTAATAATAAACCAACACAAAGACATGAGTCCACATAAAAGGCAGATATTACATTATGCTGCAGGGATGTTTTTCAGGAGATTGGAGGTTTTTAAGGTGACTGACAAGACAATGTTTTAGACACACCATGCAAATACTGTAGTTTATAGTGACATGTTCAAAACATTTGGTACATGTCAAAAACTACATTATTGTGAAGGGCTGGGTAAAAAAAAAATATCGATTTCTCGATTTTAATCGATTCTCATTTTTACGAACTGATATTGATTCTTAAACCCCAAGAATCGATTGGTCTAGTCTGTTTTCAGTTGATGAATGAGCAGAATATGTAGCGCCTCCCATCCAATAAAATTGCAATAATCTGTGCTTTGTTACTTTTGATATGAAGCAAAGTCTCAGATTTCAAATGACGTCCATCTTATTATGAGATTCAAAAAATAAATACCGTTTTGGCGCTGTTTGATGTGACGTGACGGATTGTTGTAGCGCCTCAGTTAAAGAGAAGCATGTGATCATCCTCTCCTCCGCTTTAATACAGTTACAGTGAAATAAACATGCATGAACATCTGAAGGTATGTTAAAAGATACAGTACAACTTACTGAAATCCGTATCATGTCTCGTTTAATCGCTCAATCAGTGTTTCAACCTCGGAAAGACGTCAATAAAACAGCTTGTAAACAATGTCACGTAACGTCACATTTACCTCAGAAAAACATATTCAGTGACCATAAACTCATTAATCAGCTAGAAAAGTGAACTCTAGAAAGCAACATTCTGATAAATATAGCTATGCACTAGGGCTGGGCGATATATCGCATGCGATTGTCACGTGCATTTCGTCAGTAAAGCCGGTTCCCTGATTACCGCTAAATCGCCATCACCTGCTTTCAAATGGAGCGACATTTAATAGACAGAGCCGTAGTTCACTGACAAGCCACGCAATATCGCGTTCATTATCGAAGGCGATTTATCTGCGATATGAACGCGATATTGCGTAGCTTGTCAGTGATCTACGGTTCTGTCTATTAAATGTCGCTCCATTTGAAAGCAGGTGATTGCGATTTCACGGTAATCAGTGAACCGGCTTTACTGACGAAATGCGCGTGACAATCGCATGCGATATATCGCCCAGCCCTACTATGCACCGTTACATATTCATTATAATTTTTAATGTTCTTCAATATTTAATGCATGTTTGAATAAATCAGTTATGACAGCTGCGATTTAAATGTCTATATTTAAAAAAAAAAAAACTAATTGGAGTAGAAATATGATTACGTAATTCTAAACTTTATTATTTATAATAAAAACATTATTGAGTGTAATTTAAGTATTTGTATATAAACAAGTTAATTTAACCTTATATTATTATAGTAGTACCAACTGACACCCATGTGTAGTTTACAGCATTAGTTGATTTTTATCCTCTAGAAAGTTTGCCATGTGCAGTTAACTGAAATACATAATCGATATTGAATCGAATCGTGAAAATTGTCTCAATACCCAGCCCTATTATAGTGTATATGAAAACCATAATGAAATAAAAACACGGTACTGCCATGGTACATGAAATACTTTAGAGTAACAAAAATGTACTGTGGCATTTCCACAGTGATTGTATCAATTAATACCATGGTATTTTAAAATGTAAAAAATGGTAGGCTATCAAATGGTAGTTCAATGTACTTCAAAATGAAAAAGTATAACCATGGTAAATAAAAACAACACATTGGTTACTTTTCGTAAACACCATGGTATACCATTGTTTTAACACCATGGTAGTTCCACAGTAAAGGGTAAGCAATAAAACCAGTAGTGATATGGGGATTTTATAGTGTGTAAAACAAGTTCCTACTAAAATGATAAACAAACAATTATATATATATTATACAGACACATAAAGGATCAATTAAATAATCCCTAATCTATATCTGAATAAGATAAATCAGCCATCAGGAAGCAATAATGTAATCACTCACACACACACACACACACACACACACACACACACTATAAAACAACATCCATCTGACCTATATCAATGCAAGCCGTACATATCACATTATTCGATCATAACAAACACATTAAGCCCTTGTAATTATAATATAAACACAACATTAACATATTTAAATGAGCTGCGCATATAACGGACACACTCACCTCTCCTTCATTAAATGCTTGATTCGCGATATGGCGCTCTCGTCGATCTTTCTCAGAAATGTTTTCAATCTCTCCCTCTTATTTTCCAGCATTCTTCCTCTATACAAACCGACACACGCCGACAAAAAACGCCGTTTAACGAGGATGCGATGATCCGGTTTCTCTCCGGCTTCCCATGAGCGCGGCCTGATTAACAAAATGAGACAAAATCGGACCAAGTGCTGGCGGCCAATCAGCGCGCATCTGATCAGTCGCGGAGCCCAATCACGGCGCGGCACTCGTGTTTGGACTCCACCCATGCCCTTTTATGGACAAGACGCGTGTCCGCATGCAACGTGGTGGCAGGGGGAGGAAGTCTGGGTGGGGAACTAGTGTGAATGGGTGATTATACACTGTGCTTGTGTGTTTCTGACTGGGCTTGTGTTTTAACTCACATGTTTTCAGACAGTCATGAGTTTGAACACATTATGCGTGTCTAAATGTTCACTAGAGGGGGATTTGAGACTAAATATTTTGAATTAATCGATACAAGTTGCATATAAACTGGTCTATGTGGCACTTCTGTCTATAGATCTGAAACGCTGCTGCATTATTTGGTAATCAAATCATGCTCTGCTCCACGAAATTCCATTTCAACACAATTTTCCTCGGATCATGTCATTGCTTTTGCTCACATGACTGTGTCACATGACATCTCATGACCCGCATATGGCCTTTTATGCATAAAACAGCAGGGTGCAGAGCGCCTGTCTCTGTGTATAGTGTGTATATGGAGGAAGGGGTTGACAGCGGCTCGGGTTACACTCGAACTGAACAGAGGAGGCACTGTACCGACTACAGGACAGATATCAGGACCGCAGCCAGTTCTGCTATCGGACCGCAGCTCATCTGACCTCTGGATGTTCCTCATGAAGAGTTCTGTCATTTAATGAGCCCAGTTTGTTAATTGTGATCATGCGAACGCTCATTGGCTTTTGTCCAACATTGGCTCTAAATGTCATTTGCAGTTGTTGATTTCAAGATTTATTGCTTGCTTACGCCGCTTTTGGTGAAAGGAGGCCACACGTAATGTCAATAATGCAGAAAAGACACATTAATGTTCTGAAATACATCCTCAAGTTTTCTCATCAGAATGAATTGCTTATGCTGAACTATTCCCCGGTTGTAAGATGAATAAGTGTTTTTGCAAACTTTTCACATTTTCTGGAGAACATGTGAATGGACCTTTGTGCAGATGTCACCTCCACCATGCTAACGTGTTGTTTTTAGCACATTTCTGGTTGCTAGGATGTTCTGAATAGTTTGTAGGTACTTGGTTACTGGTTATTAAAGTGACATGTTGGTGTTTACTCTATCTATCTATCTATCTATCTATCTGTCTGTCTGTCTGTCTGTCTATCTATCTATCTATCTATATATATCTATCATCTGTCTGTCTGTCTATCTATCTATCTGTCTGTCTGTCTGTCTGTCTGTCTATCTATCTATCTATCTATCTAACTAACTATATATATCTATCATCTGTCTGTCTGTCTATCTGTCTGTCTGTCTATCTATATATATGTTTGTTTGTCTATCTATCTATATGTATGCTTGTCTGTCTGTCTATCTATGTATCTATCTATCTATCTGTCTGTCTATCTATATATATGTTTGTTTGTCTATCTATCTATCTATCTATCTATCTATCTATCTATCTATCTATCTATCTATCTATCCATCTATATGTATGCTTGTCTATCTATCTATCCATCTATCTATATGCTTGTCTATCTATCTATCTATCTATCTATCTATCTATCTATCTATCTATCTATCTATCTCTCTCTCTCTCAATTCAATTCAACGTGTGCTTTATTGGCATGACAATTGTTACAATGTATTGCCAAAGCATTTCTATTTTTTTACAGTGAATCAACATACATACTCTCTCTCTCTCTCTTTCTCTCTCTCTATCTGTCCATCCATCCGTCCGTCGGCCTTAAAGGGATAGTTCACCCAAAAATGAGATTTCCGACCTTTGTGAGAATGAATAAAGTAGAATTTATTTTGTTTTTGGGTAAACTATCCCTTCAGTCAAAAACCAGCCAATTCCACCCACATGTACACCCCATAACCGCAGACCTGCGGTTATGCATCTCTCGAGTGTTCGGTGTGAAGACCGGCCCTGCCGCCAGCTCTCTGGACAGATGGTCTCCAGGTTCTCAGCTGTGTTGCTTCACTTCAGGTGTCTGTCCTGCTCTCCAGTGTCACACATAAGATCTCCAGCTCAAGGGGTTTTGGGTTTCCACTAAGCAGGGCGCAAAACCGCTCACCTGTGCAGCGTTGCCTGGCTACCCTCATCTTTAATGTAACACGCCAGACCCGACTACAGACGGCCGCGTACGCCTCGGTCTTCACCATGCAGCAGGACTCAGAGAAGACGACGTGCGACTGCGAGCCAATGCAGAACGGAGAGGCCATGAGTCCGGATGTGCAGGACTCCAAAGATTCACCAGGGGACGAGGAGAGCCAGAGAGCCGTCCCGTCCGCACCGCCGCTGCCGCAGGAAACTTCTCCGTGTCCGAGGCCCAAACTGGTGTTTCACACGCAGCTGGCGCACGGAAGCCCGACGGGACGTATTCATGGGTTCACCAACGTGAGGGAGCTTTACACCAAAATCGCAGAGGTGTTCAACATCTCGGCCTCTGAGGTACAGCGAGCCTTTGTCATTTCAGACCCATTAAAGTGTCTTTTTCAAGTCAAAGGATGAAATTAATTTTTCTTGAGAACTCAGTTGGAGTTTGCTCTTAAGTTTGTAAATGTCTTGTTTACATAGGCGGTTGAAACTTGCTATAAAATATATTGCCATTCCATTAGATATCTATTAAACATTTTTAAATGTAATTTTTTAAATTTTGGTTACAAAAATAATATCCTATATGCCAGTGGCTAGTAATTGAAATAAATAAATAGTAGTTTGCTAGTGGCTAGTAAATTTTAGAAAATATAAATGAATATTTTCGTATTGTGCTAGTGGCTAGTAATAAATAAATATTTTAATGTTACACTTCTTAGCAAAATAAATATTTAATCAATATTTAAACAAAAATCAATATTTAAACAAAAATGCCAAAATGTTTTCTTATATTAAGACTTATTTTCCATATATTTCCACTCCATCAGTCATCTTGATCCATGGGCCTATTAAAAAAATAAAAAAAATATTAAAATAATAAATAAACTTGTGATGTAAATACAATAAGCTATATCAATCAACTTGAATATTTACGTACGTTTTCTAATATATTGGTTTCAGTATTATTTACATTAATCGATCAGTTTGAAAAAATGGGCAGTGTGATCTATTACATACTAATAGAAGTTATGTTTATCCCCAAAGAGATGGAAATCTAAAAGAAATGGCCCCTGCTTGCATATCACCATCTTACATAACCGCTCAGTTTTATCTGTAGTATTTTCTTCAAAAGCACTTTATTGTGTAAATCACACAGCCTTCATGGAAAATGTCCTTCAAGAACCTGTAATCAAAACATTTCAGCGAGAGGTCAAGGCTAGAAAAGTGAGTAATTATCTCCACCAAACAAACATGCTTCAGTTTGAAGTCGAAAGGTTAGCTTGAAGACTTATCTGGTCATGTGAGCATACTATAAACAAACATGCTACATGCGTTACTCACATCCTGAAGCTAAATCTTTAACATCATTATAATTATCGGCATATATTAAGACTAGTACAAACATAAAAACGATTTAAATTAAAACTATAACACTGCCAGATCAGCTCTAAATACTAGCATATTATACTGTTAGCATATTAACTAGCATAGATAAAAGTTGTAATAGGAGTAGTACAGATCATGTTTTAATCAACGTTCGTCGATGCTAACTAGATATTTGACTACCTAAAACACAATACTAGTAATATTCTAACTGGGTTACCATGAAGTACTAGTAAACCACCACAGCGATATCTACAGTAGATTCCCGCGCGTGACCTCGTTCATTATGGAAAAGAGCGGTAAATGTTTTGGTGTCTGTTTTCTCTGTATTCCGACGCGTATCAATCAAACTAACCTATATCTCCTGACATTGTCTGTTTTTTCCCCCACCAAGATTCTTTTCTGCACGCTAAACTCCCATAAAGTGGACATGCAGAAGCTGTTGGGGGGTCAGATCGGACTGGAGGACTTCATCTTCGCGCACGTGAGGGGAGAAACCAAAGAGGTGGAGGTCATTAAAACAGAAGATGCTCTCGGTCTGACCATCACTGACAACGGAGCGGGATACGCCTTCATTAAAGTGGGTGTTAGTTATCTTATCAAGTTACTCGAATGTTCTCAGAACTAACGTTCTGTAAATATTATCTCCAAGTTATGAACAAACGTTCTTCCAGTAATAGAACGTTCGTGAGTTATTTGGTAATTAGTAATGTTCTCAAAACTTTAATTTATGGAACGTTTGGAACGTTCCATATTGAATTCCGGTTTTTAAGCGTTACTACTTTAAAAGAAAGTCTCAGAACGCATTTTATTAACATATCCCAGGTAAAAAAAAAAGCACACTTCTATAGCTAATGTAGGCCTACTTAAAGTAACATTGCAAAAATGTATAAAACAAAACATCCTCTTTAGCACCTTTAAAGTGCTCTGTTTTCATTGTACTTAATATACTAAAAATTCTTCTTTAGTACTTCTTAAGATCATCTTAAGAACATCTTCAACTGTGCTATTTTGAGACGGCATGAAATATGAACTAAAATGTGCTTTTAATATACTATCTCTGTATTTAAAAAATGTCTTTAGATACTACTTATATAGTACATTTGAACCCATAGTGCACTACAAGTGGTAACTTAAGATATTTTTTAAATACAGAGATAGGATATTAAAAGCACATTTTAGTTCATATTTCATGGTGTCTCAAAATATCACAGCTGAATACACTTAGATGTTCTTAAGATTAGCTTAAGAAGAATTTTTTGTATATTAAGTACAAAATTAGTGCGTGAAAATAGAGCACTAGAAGTGTACTTTTTTTCCACCTGGGTTATATTATATGTTCATGTATATTAGGGTAGTGTGGTTCAAGATGACCGCCCCCACCACTTTTTATTTTGAATTAAAGAGATCAAATTAGACCTCGGGGTAAGATGGGCCACCCAGAATTGCCACAGTGGCATGTTGTTACAATAGTGTTATTATTTTTAAATGTAATACTTACTGAAATTAAAGGGGTTATTTAATATTTCCATAAAGACATCTTTGCTTTCATTAAAACCTATAGGATAGTTGAGTGAAATCATTCAATTTGATTTCACTGTCTTTCCATTATGACATATTCAATTAAAATATGTAAATATTCATGTGCCTGTATAATTTTACCTTTCAGATGAATCTCTTTACTGGGNCCACTTTTTATTTTGAATTAAAGAGATCAAATTAGACCTCGGGGTAAGATGGGCCACCCATAATTGCCACAGTGGCATGTTGTTACAATAGTGTTATTATTTTTAAATGTAATACTTACTGAAATTAAAGGGGTTATTTAATATTTCCATGAAGACATCTTTGCTTTCATTAAAACCTATAGGATAGTTGAGTGAAATCATTCAATTTGATTTCACTGTCTTTCCATTTTGACATATTCAATTAAAATATGTAAATATTCATGTGCCTGTATAATTTTACCTTTCAGATGAATCTCTTTACTGGGATTGTCTGTCATTGTTAATTCAATTATTATCAACTAAATTGTCAAAAAACTTTACAATAGTTTATTTAGTATTTTACATTAATGACACTTTAAAAATACATAAATGTTACTAACAATTATATCAAAAGAAATTCTGTAAAAGTTTGTCTGGGTGGAGGTGGGTGCATCGATCTTCCCCTTTCCTGTAGCTCAGTGGTTAGAGCGTGGCACTAGCAATGCCAAGGTCATGGGTTCGATCCCAGGGATTGCACATACTCACATACAAATGTATAGTATAATGCAATGTAAGTCGCTTTGGTATAAAGCGTCTGCCAAATGCATAAATGTAAATGTAAATCCTATCCTACATTAGGCTCAATCTTTTCTTTTAGAGGATAAAGGAAGGCAGCACCATTGACAGAATAAAAACGGTGTGTATCGGCGATCACATCGAGGCCATTAATGACCAGAGCATTGTGGGATGTCGACATTATGAAGTGGCTAAGATGCTGAAGGAGCAGACGAGAGGAACGCCCTTCACCCTGCGCCTGGTGGAGCCCAAAAAAGCCTTCGGTGAGTCTGGATAAAATCACATCTGCTGACATCAAGAACATCTGTTCAAACTAACTGCCTGTTTCATAAAACCAGTTGCATATCCTAATATTTAGTTTGACACTCATCTATTGCTGGTTGTGTTTACTAACTATGAACCATGTAGGCAAAACTCGCTAGAGCTTATATTTAAGAGTACAGCGCCATCGTGTGGTCAGACTATGAATAACACGGTTCTGAATGTGTATTTACTGCTTAAATAATTTTATATTGCTCATTTTGTTAATTATAATTTCAAATTAATAATTATACATGTATTTATTTTAAAATATGCACATATGTATAAACATAAACGTATTTAAAATCATAAATACTTTATATTTATTTATGCTCATGAATACAAACATGTTATGAGGATATATTAGTAGGCTTACTAGGCTATATATATATATATATTAGGGCTGTTCAATGATAATCGTGATTATCGTGTACAAAACAAGAGTGTGTTTGCATAATATATGTGTGTTTGTTCTGTGTATAATTATTATGTATATATAAATACACACATATACACTACCATTCAAAAGTTTGGGGTAAGTAAGATTTTTTAATGTTTTAAAAGAAGTATCTTCTGCTCACCAAGCCTGCATTTATTTGATTAAAAATACAAACAAAAACAGTAATATTGTGAAATATTATTCCAATTTAAAACAGCTGTTTTCTATGTCAATATACAGTAAAGTGTAATTTATTCCTGTGATCAAAGCTTGATTTTCAGCATCATTACTCCAGTCTTCAGTGTCACATGATCCTTCAGAAATCAATCTAATATGATGATTTGATGCTCAAGAAACATTTATGATTATTATCAATGTTGAAAACAGTTATTTACATTTTTATTTCATGATGCTATGATGAATAGAAAGTTCAAAAGAACAGCATTTGTCTGAAATCTAAATCTTTTGTAACATTAAACACTACCGTTCAAAAGTTTGGGGTCAGTAAGAATTTTAATTTTATTTTTGGGGGATAGAAATAAAATTAATCAATACTTTTATTCATCAAGGATGAGTTAAACTGATCAAAAGTTACAGTAAAGACAATTATAATGTTAGAAAATATTCTATTTTAAATTTTTAAACTTTCTATTCATCGAAGAATTTCTGTTTTCAACATTGATAATAATAATAAATGTTTCTTGAGCATCAAATCATCATATTAGATTGATTTCTGAAGGATCATGTGACACTGAAGACTGGAGTAATGATGCTGAAAATTCAGCTTTGATCACAGGAATAAATTACACTTTACTGTATATTGACATAGAAAACAGCTGTTTTAAATTGGAATAATATTTCACAATATTACTGTTTTTGTTTGTATTTTTAATCAAATAAATGCAGGCTTGGTGAGCAGAAGATACTTCTTTTAAAACATTAAAAAATCTTACTGACCCCAAACTTTTGAACGGTAGTGTATAATATGTATATATAAATATATATATATATATATATATATNGCTAATTTCTTAGAAGTGTACTCTTTGTATTCATGGTAATTTCATATAGTTTTGATAAACCATATATATTTATATTTTTATATATTTTTATTGTTTATAAATGTAATTTTTTTTTATATAGAAATATAAGATATTTTCCTTAAATATATACATGAATGTATGTTTATTTATATATATACATAATAATTATACACAAAACAAACATGCATATATTATGTAAACACACTCTTATTTTGTATAAGATAATCACGATTATTGTTGAACAGCCATAATATATATATATATATATAGAAGAGTACAGCGCCATCATGTGGTCAAACTGTGGAAAAGTTATGACTAGGAAAGTAAATGAGTGGTAGCTATTTTATGTAAAAGTATTTCACATCATATTTTTAATAAACAATTTAATATACATATTTAATTATATCANCCAGGTGAAAAATACTATAGTGTTTTTGAACCATACTATAGTAAATAGTATACTGTATATATTATAGTATTTACTACAGTAAACTGTAGTGTATATTGTAGTAAAATATATACCCTACAGTTGTAGAAAACTTAGTACAGTATTGGGTACAGTAATTTGTTTATATTAGTTGTTATATTACCACAACAACTATAGAATTACCACAACAAATTAATTCAAGTACTTTACTATAGTATGGTTCAAAAATTGTATTTACTATAAATTACTATAGTATTTTTTCACCTGGGATATTATATGAGGTATATTATATTATATATAAATGACCTCAGGGCAGCGTTGCCATCGAGGAAATAGGAGTAACTCACAATCCTAAAGAGGAGATTTCCTGAAATTGTACTTTTCAATGGATTCCGTTTTGAATCACAGAGACGAACGGAAAGTCTCATTGCAGCATCATTAGTCAAGGAAACGTTCCCAGGGTTCAAAGCGAGGCAGACGGGAAGCTTTTAGGGAGTCTGACATCCTAAGAAACACTCGATCGGTTCAACACACACCGCAATGTGTTTTGTGCATAAGGAATCATGAGCGATAGCCTATATGAGCTTGTAATTGCTCCGCAGGTCTGATTCCTCCTGCCGTAATTACAGTTTCTAAGCAGTAAATACTAATAATTAGACGGCGGTTTTCCTCCCACAGGTCTGAAAAACAAACACTAATCTCCATCTCTGCACCTCGACACGCTCGGCAGACTGAGCAAATTCAGAATTAGCCTTAATATGCGGCGGCAGAAACGAGCGTGGCGGCTTCTGCTTTCTGTGACAGCAAATTACTGCTGTTAATAATTGAAAGGCCTTTGATTATCATTATAGCATTAGCTAATTGGATGTCTTAGAGTGATGGATTAGCCTTTGTGAGAGAAAGGCGGGTAATTACACTCCCGAACGCGCACTGAATTCCCTCTCTGTGTTTGTACATAGAAGATCAAAGCCATAGCACCGGCTAATTTGACGCTACCGAAAGCTACTCTAGCTAAAAGTAGTGATTGCTGCCTACTTTTCAGTAGCATGACAGTAGTTTAGTTTAGCTTTTCTACTTTAGCAGTGTTTATTTAAAGAGATGTTGCCCTCTCAAACAGCTTCAGTGCAGTTAGCTTTTTGTTTGTTTGTAGCATAGCTAACTCCTTTTTTAAGGTTTAGCTTGACCGTAGTTGAACTATACTGTAAATTAGGAGTGTTTTGCTGGTCCTTATTTAAGCTAAAGTCAAGCTAGACTTCTGAAAGTGTAGTTAACTATACTACAAACGACAAAATACAGTAGCTAACTATTCAACGATCTCATAAGCGTTAAACTTGAACAGCTAATTGACACCGAAATACAATAAAAAGAAACGTGGTTGAAAAAAATATGTATGTTAATATAAATAATAAGTATAACTATAAATAATATAATTAACAGCAAAAATGTATAAAACTTTTTATAACATTAATATTTATATAACATATATTC
>RJVU01003824.1:1166518-1208865 GCA_003731715.1 Anabarilius grahami | reverse complement strand
TATTTTAAATTGTAATAATATTTCACAATATTACTGTTTTTACTGTATTTTTAATTAAATAAATGTAGCCTTGGTGAGCAGACGAAACTTCTTTTAAAAACATTAAAAATCTTAGTGGTTCCAAACTTTTGAATGGTAGTGTATATATATACGCACACAAAAATAAAACTATATATATTTATATATAAATGTGTGTGTGCAATGATAATAATAGTACAAAAATATATATAATAATACAAAAACAAATCAAATTAAATGTTAATAAAATACACAGCTTACATTTACAGTAATCCCGCAGTGGACATGAGCTGTACAAGAGTGCATACATTTCCTCAGACCTTTCCCAGCCATAAACAGGAAGCTGAAGCCTGGAATTTACTTTCATCAATTGCTATTGGTGATTTAATCTGTTTTCCTGTTTTTGTTGTGCCCACTTTCAAATGCGACCCAGATGCCAATCTGAAGTGACTGAGATGTTTGATGTTTGTGTGTTTGTGTGTGGATCAGACATGATAGGCCAGAGGACACGAGCGCCCAAGTCCAGCGAGGGCAAGATGGTGAGCGGGAAAGAGACTCTGCGTCTGCGCTCCAAAGGTTCAGCCACCGTAGAGGAAATCGTGAGTTCAGGGTGCAAACTCCAGGCCAACTTTTGCTTGCCAAAATGTCCTGTTTCAACTCATCTCCATCCATTTGTCTTCCACCAGCCCAGTGAGTTCGAAGACAAGGCTATCAGGAAGGTCGACGATCTTCTCGAGAGCTACATGGGGATTCGCGACCTTGAACTCGGTGAGATGACATTTGGCCTTTAGTATCTGGACGTTGCCGTAAAAGGCTTGAGAAAACGTTCCTCTAATTCCCATGAATTCACGGCATTACATCACGAGCATTTGTGAAAGTATTTGTTGGCTCTTGGGACCGAATCATTCCAAAAATAAATTAAGATGACAAGATGATAATAAGTGTTTACTTTTGGTCTGTATTCATCAAGGCAGGAATGCAACAATAACAAGCTTTTATTTATTTTTTTATCATTTATTGTATTATTAGTGTAATGATGGGTCGACAGAATGGGGATCCATTTGCAGCTTTTATTAACAGATGTATACAAACAGACAGGACTTTGGGCAAGAGCATAAACAGGGACAGGCAATGGTCGAGACAGGCGGCAAGCAAACAGGGTCGGAAAACAGGCAATGGTCGAGACAGGCGGCTTTACAATCAGAGTCCAGATAACAGGCAGAATTCAGGGCAGGCGGCAAGGTTCAGCAGGGATAAACAGTCCAGTCAGTAACAATAGGCAGTAAACAGGGAAAAACGCTCAGAAATGATCACCTCGGCAAATCAAGACTTCGCGAGGTATGTATGCATGTGAGAGTGTTATATAGTGTGAGATTGATTCAGTTCAGGTGTGTGTGTAATCAGTCCCAGGAATGAGGGCCCATGGGAAACGTAGTTCGAATCAAAGAAGTTCAATATTCCGGTGATGGCTCCCTCCGGCGGTCCGGAGGACGAGCCAAAGGAGCCCCATTCATGACAATTAGATTGTATTAGGGCTGGGTATTGAGACAATTTTCACAGTTCGATTTGATTACTATTCACATGCTTGCGATTCGATTCGATATCAATTATTTTGGATGTATATCAGTTACTGCACATGGCAAATTTTCAAGTGGATAAAAATCTCTCAACTAATGCTGTAAACTACACATGAGAGTCAGTTGGTACTACTATAATAATATAGAAGGTTAAATTAACTTATTTATATAAAAACACTTAAATTACACTCAATAATGTTGTTATTATTATAAATAAAGTTTGGAATTACATTATCATATTTCTACTCCAATTCGTTTTTTTTTTAACATTTAAATCGCAGCTGTCATAACTGAATTATTGAAGAACATTAAAAATGATAATGAATATGTAACGGTGCATAGCTATATTTATCAGAATGTTGCTTTCTAGAGCACTTTTCTAGCTGACTAATGAGTTTATGGTCACTGAATATGTTTTTCTGAGGTAAATGTGACGTTACGTGACATTGTTTACAAGCTGTTTTATTGACGTCTTTCCGAGGTTGAAGCACTGATTGAGCGATTACACGAGACATGATACGGATTTCAGTAAGTTGTACTGTATCTTTTAACATACCTTCAGATGTTCATGCATGTTTATTTCATGCTGTAACTGTATTAAAGCGGAGGAGAGGATGATCACATCCTTCTCTTTAACTGAGGCGCTAAAGCGATCTGTCGCGCCACATTAAACAGCGCCAAAACGGTATTTATTTTTTGAATCTCATAATAAGATGGACGTCATTTGAAATCTGAGACTTTGCTTCATATCAAAAGTAACAAAGCACAAAGATTATTGCGATTTATTGGATGGGAGGCGCTAAATATTCTGCTCATTCATCAACTGAAAACAGACTAGACCAATCGATTCTTGGGATTTAAGAATCGATATCGGTTCGTAAAAATGAGAATCGATAAAAATCGAGAAATCGATATTTTTTACCCAGCCCTAGATTGTACTATTATTGTGTATATATATATATAAGAGCTCTGTTCTTCAGAAAAATCCCCCAGGTCCTGCAGATTCTTCAGCTTTCCAGCATCTTCTGCATATTTGAACCCTTTCCAGTAGAGACTGTATGATTTTGAGATCCATCTTTTCACACTGAGGACAATTGAGGGACTCGTGGTGTTTGAGTCCCTCAATTGTCATTATGAGGGAATGACATAAACCCTCAAGGAATGACGTAAACCCTCTATATAAATATATAGTCTCGAACATGAGCCAATATGGCAGATAAACACATCACAGATCATTTTTCTAGGAGGTGTTTTTGATTTCGTATCTCGCTCATGTCCTACAGCGACGACCATAGTGGAAGCCGGGAAGAACAAGCAGAACCCGGATGATTTCGCAGAGGCGCTCGACTCCGTTCTGGGTGACTTCGGCTTTCCTGACATCTTTCTGTTCGACGTGTGGGGCGCTCTGGGAGACGTCAAGAACGGGCGGATTTAGAGGTAATGCCTGGCCTAAAGTATTTTGTAGAGGGAAAAAAATCAGCCTGAAAGCTACATGGTTTCAGATATTTGTTGACATTTGTGGAAGAAAAGTGCGCAGAGAACAAATAAACCAGGTCATCTCAGGAGGCGTTTATTTAAATCTTCACAGCAACACACTCACAGAAAACCATTAGCGACTCTGGACAAACGCCATTAGAAGCTCAACGTCGGACTTCACAGGCTAACGCTATCTCACACAAGCACATGCTTTTCCTCCTGTTTTTTTTGTTTCAGAGTAAGTAAAGACATCTGAGAGGCTGATTTATGACGTCTGTCATCTGTTTTCATATACTCAGTCCTCCCAATTCCCACACTGATCCTGAGGAATGGAGAACGTCAAGGTATTAGCGGATAAACAATGGGCTAAAGTGAGAATACAAGTGTGTAGAGCAGTACGAAGTAGGTCAAACTGTATTTTCCACCGATGTGTATAGCTAACTAGGGGTCAACCAATCTTTTACGTGTTTTACATTATATATTTGACTTTAGAAGCATTACAATTAAGTATATGATAGCAGACATTAGCTTAGCTTAGCCTAGCCTTTGTTTGTTCTGTCTTTTGTGTTATGTATAAATACATCGTGTTACAGGTGAAATGAATGATCTTTTACGATTAATGAGATCTTGTGACACGAATGGCTTGTGTATATATGAATCATCACTTGTTGACACATTTGAATCAATTATATGTACACATTTAATGTGTAGCTATTTAAGTCACAAATCTGCTAAAAGTGTTTGCGTATTGTATATCGTGTTTTAAAGTGTACGTACCCCTTTTACATGACTTGATGTGACATATTTGAATATATTTAAAGATTAAAACCATACCACAAATGTCCGCAGACTTTTTGTACATTCGCAATTCATACACATCAAAGATAGTCACTCAAAAAATGGTTCACAAAAGTCCTTTAGTCAATGTGAAATCAAAAATTGACACTATTTACTTTCTTAATTCTTTTTCCACGTCTTATACTGCAACGGTCTTGGTTCCGGAAGTTAAAATCCCATTCATTTTTTACAAGAGGGAATTAGTTTTTAACGACAACTTGTAGAATGCTGAAGATGCTGAAAATAAGTAAAGCCGGAATAAAATAGAATATAAATATTAGACAAAAAAAAACTTATTTCAGTCGAGCATCTGTTTGCAGTGTGCGCTAGGCCTCAGTGACATTGTTTGCCAAAAATCATCTCTACCAAAGATACAAATACTTGAGAGAACAATTGGCCAATGCAATCTAAACAAAAATGGGTTGAATAATGAGTTTGGCTTTACACACAATATAAATACAAGATCAGAACAGATTATTCAGTCCGACAGCGTTTGATGCTAACCTTGTGTTTCCTCACATAAGAATAACCAACTTTGTGCTAGAAAATTATAATTGTTTGATTTCTCAAAACAAGAATGTTCATGACAAGCCTAGACATAAGTCAGAATGGCCTTTGCAGCTAAAGTTGGGTGTTTCAATGGCATTTTAAACGAGTGTGTGGTCCTCATCATCTTATCAGCAAGGAAAAGGAGTGTATATGTCTAGGAAGGGAGCCAAAACTGCAGTTTTCTCCAAACGGCTCCAGTTTCTACTGTACATTTTTTTTTTACATACGAGTGCATGCGAGTTCACCACATCTAAAGAGCTCAAACATGTGCTTTTTGAACGTGTCCGACATAGGGGTGTGTGATATAGTCTACGATAAAATCTTAATTGTTGTTTTAACAATGTGCAATCAGACATTATTGATCATTGATCACTTTGCTAAAACCAAACAAAAACACGCCTAGAGAGTGCATACACTGCGTGATGTAGCCTTTTCGGTTTAGATTAGACTACTGCGCATGCGCATTTAGAGTGATTGACTCTGATTGAAAAAAATGCCCCTGTATGAGAATTTGTATTTTAGGCTATATTTATATCATATGATATAGTTAAGGAATCACACAAAGAGCACGACTGCAAATGCGATATCGATTTTATACAACAGTTTAATAAACAATTAAGTGACTTACATTTTAGACACGCTATTGCCTGTTTTGCTCCATTTTGCTGACAAAAATTGTTACAAACATGATTCAGTTTGTAACTGAATGAATCAGTCCATTTGAACGAATTGGTTGAATCAATGATTGAATGACTCACTCATTAATAAAGTCAAATGCTTCCTTCCTGAGATGATTGGCCCTTTGAACAAATCGGTTAAATGAATGATTCAATGACTCACTCATTAAGAAAGTCAAATTGCATCCTTCCTGAAATGATCGGCCTTTTGAATGAATCAGTTGAATGAATGATTTAATTAATCAATCGTTAAGAAAGCCAAATGCTTCATTCCTGAAATGATCAGCCGTTTGAATGAATCAGTTGAATGAATGATTCAATGACTCACTCATTAAAAAGTCAGATGCTTTGTTACTGAAATGATCAGCCGTTTGAACGAATCAGTTGAATGAATAATTAAATGACTCACTCATTAAGAAAGCCAAATTGCATCCTTCCTGAAATGATTGTCCGTTTGAATGAATCAGTTGAATGAATGATCCAATGACTCACTCATTAAGAAAGTCAAATGCTTTGTTACTGAATGAATCAGTCCATTTGAATGAATTTGTTCAATCAATAGGCTTGTTCGAGATGCATCGGCACTGCGCAGACCAATCGGAATATGACATCAAAGTACCACGAGAGTGATTCAAAAGCATAAGAGTTGTATGCTCTCCAAACGCTCTCACGGCACTTTAATGTCATATGCCAACTGGTCTGCGCAGCACCAATACATCTCGAACAAGCCTATTGATTCAATTACTCTTTAGGAAAGTCAAATGCTTCATTACTGAATGAAGCAGTCCATTTGAATGAAGCATTTGAATGAATGATTTGCTCATTAACAGTGACTTGCCGCCATTTACTGGTGGTTTTAATTTCATATTTATAGTATCTTTTCAATTTTAAAATCATTTCATATATCATCGTTTTACTTTTAAAACATTATTCATGCATTTATAACTGCAGGTTAAATGCATTTGTGTCACCTCTGAGCTGCATTAAACAGTCTGTGTAGATACATCTAAATGCCACTTCAGATCCAGCTTCTGTGTTTCCTCAGCATTGCAAAGACGGATTTAGTTGATACTGATTTCATTTACTTAGTTAAAGATCAATAGTGCGTTAAAATGTAATAATTTGACATAAATGATGCAGATAAAAGGAAAAAGTTTTTTTAAAAAAAAGCAAAGATTTCTGTTAACTAACCACCTTAGGAGTCAGCTGTCAACGGCAGCACAATAACACACTTAGCAAAATTTAAACTGATCAATGTTATTGACAAAATCCCAGAAAATATAGAGATATTATTTTTTGTCAATATCGCACACCTCTAGTCTGAGAAGAGTTTGCCAGGCTGGCCATCAGCACCTCTATGAAAACAATGGATCAAGAAAAGGGTCAAAAAGCTGGGCATGCCCTACATTTGGCTCCACATTAGATCTTTCCATGAGACGTTTAATCATCACAGAAGTTGAGCTAGATGCAAGTCCTGGTTTGCTCAATGGAAGAAGATGACGCAGGGATGCTCTGCACAGGTAAGGGCGTATCCTCTCGTCTGGCTTTGTCTGGATTTGGCCGGAGGTGCTCCAAACGGTCAATCGTTCCCCCCAGTGAGGCACGCGTGAGCCTGCGGAAGGACGTCGAGAGCGTAGGGTAGATGCTCATGATGGAGCCGCGGGACCAGTCCATCTTGGGTGAGATGCGTTTCAGTACGGCACGTCGGAAGAGGATGTAGACCCAGGGATCCAGGATCTGGTTCCCCGTCGCAAAACGAAGCCAGAGAAGCAGGTAACGAACTTCGAGCTTGCTGCCCGACAGCACTGTCTGCGCAATAAACACCTGTCGAAAGCAAAAACAACGAGAGGATGGTGAATAAGTGAGAGAAATGCAAGCACAAACATTGAGCCACGAGCCAACGCTTAAACTCCACTTGAGTTCGTTACTAAAATAAACAACTGCAGGCTTTGTCATATCGAAATGTTTATAAAAACGAGAGGATTTTTGCAGTGAGAATAACCAGAATGTCATCTGGGGTTTCTGAACATACAATTTACAGGAACATAGTTACTGGCATCATGCCAATACTTAATATAATTGGTCATGTTTTTAATTTATTTTCACGAAATCTGAATCAAGGACGTGTTTCACCCTAAAATCAAAAGAAAGAAATAAGAAATTGCTTTTAAGCCTATTAAGACTTTTACCAGTTCTCTTTATCATAATGCAATTACAATTAAAAAAAAATTTTTTGGTTTAAATTAAATATTCTGTTATTATGATACTTAAAAATAATTAACATAAAATGTAAGAGAATTTGTGGGGAAATTTGCTTAATGGTCATAAAAATAATAAAATATAATATCCTTTAATTTTAGTTACGATTTATCATATTATTGTGAAAAAAAAATAAAGCAAAACAAATGGAGATACTGGAAATAAAATGAGCCGTGTGAGGCCAGCTGTGATTTCTCTTTTGGACACTGTAAAGCTTTTTTTAGGATGAAACTGGCTGCTCTCACATGACCTTTTTGGATATTTTTCCAAATTCCAGCAAGATACCAAACGGGTTTGTTGATAACATGAACACTTAACAATAATGCAGCAAATACAGCAGTAAAAGTAGCGAGCTAAGCAGTTCTAAATCATTGACCTTTGCAGTGTTCACTCTACAAAATACACATGCTCAAACACACACACACACACACAGACATGTAGTGCATTTGGTGGAACATGAAAGAAAGACACATTTACCATGGTAAGTACAGTTTCTGCCAAATAGTTTATATATATATATACACACACACACACACAAAGTACATCCACAAGTACACACAAGTACAATCTATATTACATACATTTATATATTTAATATATATATTTTAATGTATATTTATTTATAAACAAATTCATAAAGGCATACATTTATAGTATATATTTATTTCATTTAACATGCATATAGGTTTATTTAATAAAATATAAAAAAGTACACACACATATCATATATATAAATGTATATGCATAAAGTTATGCTCATAACTGTGCTATTTTGGCAGAAACTATGATTAGCGTGGATGATGGTTTTCAGTTAACCAGCGGTCATTCCCAGATGAAGCAGCAGAGCGCCACAAACAGTTTGAAGCAATCTGATGAGTGAGCGAGTGTGAATGGCAGTCACTGTTAATTCAGATTACAATCTGAATTACCCATTAACCGGATGGGCAGCTTTACTCGCCTCAGGCTAGACTCTTGACATAGGATGTAAATCCAGGGGTCACATATCTGATTGCAGGTGGCCAATCGAAGGTAGAACAGAACGCTATAGGGGTCGACGGCTACGGAGGACACGACGGTCTTCAAAATGTACATCTGTCCGGGAGAAACAAGGTTAGATGCGTCACAGGTCACTTCCCAGAAAGCGTGTTCCCGTTTATGTCACACATCATCGTGACATCATTATAATAGCACAAAGGAATTTCAGAGTGTTTATCCCCAAAGTTCCATTTCAGATTACAGATGATTGTCTAAATGTTTGGATGGTGCTTATGTAACTATGGCCAATTTTGGATCTGTGGATTTCTAGGCTTCTACTTTAGACATTCTACTGACTAGTACATCAACTTATTTTACTACAGTCTACTAATACTCTAATGAGAGCTAATTTAGCATACAACTGGCTAATGATGAATGTTGTGTTAAAAATAATTTGAGTGTGTGTTTGTTGGTGAGGACTTCCTGTTCTTCTCCTCAACAGGAAATAGCTTTTTCCTATTAGTCTTATCAGCAGTTCTCACACAACTCCTTCATGTTCCAAAACATGGAGAGTTTCCTGTGTGAAGAACCTCTGAATGCGTTATTTGACAAGTAAAACGTCTGACTTTACGTCTACAGTAATGCACCTGTGTCATGCAGCAGTATTTCTGCTCTACATTTAGATAAACAAATACTTAACAACAAGCAGGACTTAAAACAAGCACCGTCACGGACAATTCAAATGGATTTGGACGATTGCGAGAAGCAGTACTCGTAATGTGACGCCGCAAGTACGTACCAGATGCCACCGACATCTGGATCTGAAATGGTTTGGATTTACAGAACAGCATGTTAAGTAAACAGATCGTTTGAAGTCAGATAAGAAAGTCTGTGCAGTTGAAATCAGATATGTCTACGTTCAAGGCAACTTTTTGCCTTTTTTAGTGACTGTTCCCAAGCTGCAGCCATTATTTCAAAGCTTTTCTAAGAGGTAGGCAACATAAATATGTTCAAAAAGATGCTTTCCTTGGGCCAAATTTGTAATTTAGAAGCACATGTGTCCTTTACAGTGAAGGACACACTTATCCCAGAATGCATTGCACTGAGCTTAATGAAAAATGCATTCAAGATGGTGGGTGAGTAATTTAAAGCTATCAATGGTAATAGTTCCGATTCCATATTTTTGGAATTGGAAATAATCCAATTTTTATGCATTCTAGAGTGTCGCACCAACATCAATCTCTACTGGAATAAACTGTGTAGCGCGAAAGAAGTTGCATTCGAATTCAGACACTGATTGATATTGATTGATACCAATAATGCCAATTTTTAGAGAATGTAGAAAGCAGAAATGAGAAGCTTTATTTCTTCTGTTCAAACATGTGTATTATTTGAGCTGTAAAGCTGCTTAAATCTTTTCTAGTTTATGGCGTCATTTCAAGAAAGTCGTAAAATTGGACATGACATGCTTTTTCACACACTAAAATCATGTTGGCATGGATATTGTTCACATCTTGTAGCTATACTATTGAAATGGTGAGTATTTTGATGTTTACCGATTGGCCCCATTCACTTCCATTGAAAGTTGTATGCTTTTTCTCTTCTATTTTGGAGTGGAACTTCATTATTTGGTAATCAACATTATTTCACAAATGCTTTATCGATTTAGCTTAACTTGTACTTGTACTGAACCCTTAATATTGCTCTACGAGATTCCGTCTTGGTCGTCTACTATCTAGGTATCTTACCACTCTTAAAACTAAAGGTTCTTTACTGGTATCAATGGTTCCATGGAGATCCTTGTAATATTTCCATTGCACAAAATGTGAAAAAAGTTGATTTTTTTTTTTTAAATGTAAAAAAAAAAATGGTTCTTTAAAAGAACTGTTCTCTGAAAGGACCAAAAATGGTTCTAAGCTTTTCCCACCTAATGTGCAATGGAAAGGTTCCATGGAACTTAAATGTTCTTAATGGAACCACAGATGCCAATAAAGAACCTTTATTTTTAAGAGTGGAATAGAGGTTCTTTAGATTTTCAAAATGTTCTTCACACTAAGAAAAAAATGTTCATTGAAAAGTATTTGGGGGACCAAAAATGGTTCTTCTAAGGCATCGCTGTGAAAAAAACCCAACCTTTTGGAACCTTTTTAAGAGTAGATTTCGGAAACAGTTCAGAAACAGCTGGTCAATTTGGACTTAGTATTGAGAACTCACCAGTAAAGGGCACCAGCAGATGGAGGCGATGGCCATGATCAAGATGAGCTGCACCATCATCTCCACTTCGTAGTCTCGCCTCCGTTGACTGCTGTCCTGTCCGCAACACACCCTCAGGAGGGTAATCACGCTCACTGTGTTGAGCAGGAATGACACGGCCAGTGACAGCAGGCCGACGAGCGAGAAGATCAAGCTGAAGGTCATGTCTAGAGGTTTGGAGCTGATGTTGAGGAAGCACCAGGAGCCAGGCACCTGGAGGTGGTAGTTTCCCAACCCCACCAACGGCAAAAGGCTGATGCAACCGGCCGTGACCCACACCATGGCCACCATTGAGCACGCTCTCGAGTTGGACATGGTGGTGGAACGTGAGAAGGGTCGGTTGATGCCTATGAAACGCTCCATGGCCATGGCGGCGCCGAGAAGCAGTGGACAAAGTCCGTAGAACACCATGGACATGCCCATGAAGTTGCAGAAGTGGCAGTGAGGGTCCAGCTGGCGCCAGTTGAAGTGCGTGATGTGGAAGGATACCACGATGGACCCGGTGACCAACAGTCCCATAAAGTCGGTGAACACCAGGCCGCCGAGGAAGAGCAGGAACGAGGATCGTGAGCGGCTCTTGGTATGGTGGAACGTCTTGGCCAGAACCACCAGGGCGAAGAGGTTGGAGCTCAATCCGAGCCCGCTGAAGACCGCAGAGAAGTATGCGGAGGCAATGGTGTGGTTGTGTTTGAAAGGAGGGCTGTTGATGGAGAAGCAAAGCGGAGTGGAGTTGCTTGGAGGGACCATTTTATCGATGGAGAACAACGAGGAAACTATGGTGGCGGAAGATGAAATCTCTTCTCTAGGGGGTTTATTTCATCCTGTGGACAAAAAGAAAATGGAAACGCTTAAAGGGTTATTTCTTTCAATCCCGTTCCAAACCCATAAGACTTTCATCGGAAATTGAATACTTCCCTACTATATACAGCAAAAACTGTAGTAGTATGTCTGAGTACATAGTAGGCGAAAAGTACCCGGATGACATATTACTGGACACTTATATATATGGACACTTTACTATCCCATGACGCCACGGGAGAGGATTCGTGAACGACGGTGAAGCGACGCAACTGACACCGTATTTCACATGACAGTGACAACATGGCGCATGTAGTACGTCCAAATTTTATTCATACTCCACACAATCATACTATATAGAACGTACTTTTTAACAGTCGTGAAGTCAATTTTAAACGAAATGTAGTATCTACTATAGCTGCCCAAGTCTTCTGAAGAGACACGATCGCTTTATATGATTGGAATCTCCATACTTGTTCGACGTGCAAGAACAAACCTTAATTGCTTTTTGAGCGTCATGCAATTATGGTTGAGCTTCCATTACCAAATTTGAGCGCTCTAGTTATGTTCGCTAATCAAGGTTTATATGTGAATAAAAGTTAAATTAAAAACTAAAAACTAAATTAAATATGCGCATTTATGTGTGTTTTGGGTGAATAGACTTTCAATGGAGGGACAGAAATCTCTTAATTTCATTAAAAATATCTTCATTTGTGTTCCAAAGATGAATAAAAGTCTTATCGGTTTGGAACGACATGAGGGTGAATAACTGATGACAGAACTTTCATTTTATTGGACGAAACTAACCCTTTAGTAAACATTGCTAAGCACTGTATTTGCTAGAATTGTGTACTTATGTATGCCGCATGACTCATTTTAGAACATTGTTTTGCTAGCAAACGGGAAAAACTAGTCACATCCCTGTGTGTTGTTTTCCCAATGTCTTGTGCAATAGTACAGGACACAAGATTCAAAGCAGACGTTCAAATGCAAACAGAGACTAAAACATGGACAATGATGGACAAAATGTGTCGCTTTTGACGTCAACAGAAAACGTCAAATATCTGACGAATCCAATCTACAGATGAATTCACTTATTGTGATGGTTCCTTTCAAATATGTAAGATCATAACAACAATAAACAAGGCCAAACATAATATTTGCTGAAGTAAAGGGGAAGTTTTTTTATTAATAATCAATAAAAATAATAATAATAATAATTAACTTAAAACAGGCTAACAACAGCTGTCACAATTCAGAGGCTGCATCCTTCGAAAGCCGTGATGGTCAGAACAAGCATTGTTATATATATATATATATATAATGGCATCTTAGTAAGACATTTGAACCAATTTAAAGTTTTTTTTTATTTTTACATTTGTATCATTGGATATTTGAGTAAGTTGAAACCCAATACTTACGTTTAAATGTGTAATTCTGCAATATAGAAATACCGTTGTTACTGCCGTGCAATGAATTCTGGGATAAGCAAAGCTGCAAAAGCTGCAAATGATCCATCTGTTGTATCTTTCATTGTCCGCAAAAGGGAGGACATGTTAGCAATGTGCTAAATAATGCTAACAACATGTTAAAATGTGCTAACATGTTAAATCATCCTAGTAACATGTTAAATCATGCTAGCAACATGTTAAATCATGTTAGTAACATGCAAAATCATGTTAGTAACATGCAAAATCATACTAGCAACATGTTAAACATGCTACCAAATGCTTATCATGCTAACAACATGTTAAAATGTGCTAACATGTTACATCATGCTAGCAACATGTTAAATCATGTTAGTAACATGCAAAATCATGCTTGCAACATGTTAAACATGCTAACAAAATGGTAATCATGCTAACAACATGCCAAATCATGTTAGTAACATGCAAAATCATGCTTGCAACATGTTAAACATGCTAGCAAAATGGTAATCATGCTAACAACATGCCAAATCATGTTAGTAACATGCAAAATCATACTAGCAACATGTTAAACATGCTAGCAACATCATAACAAAAAATGCAAAATAATGCTAGCAACATGTTAAATCATGTTAGTAAAATGCCAAATCATGTTAGTAACATGCAAAATCATACTAGCAACATGTTAAACATGCTTGCAACATGCCAAATCATAACAAAACATGCAAAATCATGCTAGCAACATGTTAAATCATACTAGCAATGTGTTAAACATACTAGCAAAATGCTAATCATGCTAACAAAATGCTAAAAATGGCTAGAAACATGTTAAACCATGCTAGCAACATGCTAATTCATGCTAGCAATGTGCTTTTAGGTTATTTCAAACTTTCCCCATTTTTTTGGGGCTTTCTAAAGCCAACATCAAACATGGTTCACAAACTTTAACTATTATTATAAAAACATTCTATACAATGAACCTAACGTATTATTATTCATAATTATTGTTATTATAATATAAATCAGCCTAATGCTTAGAGAGTTGGACTTGTAACCCGAAGGTTGTGGGTTCGTGTCCCAGTACTCTCATTACCCACAACTGAGGTGCCCTTGAGCAAGACACCGAACCCCCAATCGCTCCTCGGGCGCCACAGCAAAAATGGCTGCCCACTGGGTGAAATGCAGAGCACAAAAAAAAAACTTAGATCGAGGCCATGAGTTACAATGATTTTAACATGATTAAGATGATTTTAGGCCCTCTTTTTCCATATTAAGTTTCCTTAAACACTTGAACTCACTTTAATGTGTGTCCTTGTTGCTTTATTTCCCATCATGCTAAAACAAACCATCTCAATATATTCAGCCCTAAAGCGTTTGTATAAGTTTCCTGGATCTACATAAAAACACCAAGATCTCATGGATGAGCCACACCTTATTTAAAAAACACATAAATCCGTCTCTGGTGTTTCCCTAAGGAATGTGAAGCAGTTCCTCTCCACTTCGGTCATTAAACATGAGTGCCTTCATCCACAAACCGCTTCAGATCGATACCGTAAGTGCCGTTACCTCAGCCATTATTTTTCATGAGGCAAAATGCTAAACATCTGAATACATTCGGGGACTGAGGATGCCATCTCCACTCGTGGGTTCCTGTAAACGCTGCTAATGAGGATACAGCACACAGAAACCTGAGGCTGGTGATGGTGTTTATGTGTCTCTCTTAGCAGCGTAATTCCAAAACAAACTCTATTAGCCAAACACAGACCTTTCCACAGTGCGCTTGTAATCAAATTCGATAAAATGAAGCCCAGAAATAAGCTTAGCGAATGTCAGCACCAGAGAGTGGGCTGGGAAATCTGGGATTCGTTTCCATGCATTCACATCTTTAAGGATTTCAATGTGAAGCTGCATTTAAATGTGTGAAACATCAGCAAAGAGATGGGGGATATTATTTATCAAATATGATTATAGATAGGCTATATGTTGTTTTGTTGCATAATCACATCATTATATGATTCAATATCATATTGCAGCAACCCTTATTAACTAAAGTTAATAATAAAAAGTTAATTAAAGTTTCTTTAAACGATTGTTTTGGTTAAATGTTAAGATATCTATTATTACTTATTTGATCATAGTATTTATCTTAATGTTAGATAACAGATCAAACAGGAGAAAAAAAACACCCCCCACAAAGCACTATGGGTCCTCAATCATTTTAAACGTGCAAATATGCATTTAAAATTGCCAGGTAATTTTGTGTTAATTTTTGTAACACACATTTTTGAGTTAATTTTCTCACCCATAGATGATTAGATTGTATCATACATTTGTACCACATACAAAATCTTCTACTCATTTAGTCTATATAAAATATTACGTAGCTGTTTTAAACAGAGATAAAAAAATAATAATAATAATAATTCACGTCATAAACAAAGTCACCTGCCGACTAACCATTAAACTTTGTTTGTAGCCTACCCTACCACTAGCATGTGATTCAATTTTGGCATCCCAGGTGAAAAAATATATAGTAATTTATAGTAAATACTTTAGTGTTTTTGAACCAGTAAATACTGTAGCCTATATATTATAGTATAACACTTTGTTAATGAAGGCTACAGCATACTGTAGTATTAAGTAGGCTATATGAACTGATAAACTGTAATAAACACTGTAGTATACTTTAGTTTTTAATACAGTAAACTGTAGTGAATGGGTAATTTGTTTATTATATTATCACAGCAACTATAGAATTACCACAACAAATTAATTCAAGTGCTTTACTATAGTATGGTTCAAAAACACTATAGTACTAAAAAAAAATGATTTTTTCACTTGGGATTGACGTTGTTGTGGTTGACAATTTTACAGAAATAGATTTTTAGCAGAAGCAAACGAGTAAAACCGTGTCTACATCCAAAGTAAACATTAACTTACGATTTGAACGTCACGCGAAGTAGTTTTAAGTTGACAACGATGCACTTATTAATGAGTTCAAAACGTCACATTTTACCTGAGAAACCGATAAAGTCGCGCATTCCTTCAGTCTCTGCGCGGATCCCGGAGTCTCCAGAGATCCTCAAGCTCTGCCTCCATCACCTCCATCCTGATAACGCACTCAAACTCATCCGCTCTTCGACTCAAATACGCGCATGACTGTGATGATGATGATGATGATGATGATGAGACACACCATCCTGTTCCTCCTTCCTCGCGCATTAGCGCCGCTATTCCCGGAAGAGCCGCGGGATGAACATAAAAGAATCTTTGGGATTCCGCCAGCAACTTCTACAACTAAAATCAATAGGAAATGGAAGCCCATTTCCGACACATATTTTTTTCTTATATGGTCTTCCATAGATCCTAGCTTTCAAAACAACACAATTTGAGTAGAAATATTTAGAGACCATTTATTTACCCAAACATGTTTTCGATCATCATAGTACTTTTTTTGTGGTATAATCTATGTATCAGCAGCTCAAATGACATTAATATTGCATGAACGGATATTGATTTTAGGAAAATGCTTTTGCATCTTTCTATTTTAATTATGCACGGTGGAAAACTCTTTAAAACACCGATGAAAGTGACTAATGACTGGAAGTGTTCTTGGGATCGTGACAAACAGATCAGGAATATTTAAGCATTAAGTAGCTATTCACCAACAAAAACCTTATGTCTATAAAAATAAATGAATAAAAACTAGTGAAAGAAATCTCAAACTGTGCTTTAATATTAGATCATTCAAGTCTAAAAAACTTTTATTCTCTCTTTTTACTCTTAACTTGTCTTCAAAGGGTCTGTTCTTCTGCAAAGTATTAGCGCTAGATCAGATACTTCTGTGGGGTGAAGCTAAAAGCCCCATCAGCATTTATGACCGCAATAAACAGCCAGAGCCGATCTGCTGGACCTTCATAATGTCTGTTTCCAATTAGCTGAGGGATCATTGTAGCATAGCATGCTAAATGCATTCATAAACAAGAAATCAACATGTGTTCTGGTGTGATTAGCTGCTAGCTGCCACCACAATGCTAGTTTTTTCATAGCCCTATCTCTCTCTTTTTATTCAACAATCAGTCAAGTAATCAAGTAATGATTCCCAGCAAACAGGGAATGTTCTCAGAACTTCAGCTAAAGTTATCTCAACGTTATGAACCAATTTTCTTCCGGTAACGTTAATAGTACGTTCGTTCAAAGTTATCTGGTGTTTAATAATGTTCTCAAAACAACAGCACAAAAAAATGTATACATCATTCATGGAACTTTTATTTTTATTTTTTTAAATGTTACACATTTCAGAATGTTCAGGGATGATTTAAAAGTAATGATCTCACGGCAATTTGTACGTATTTTACGAGGTGGCTAATTCGTACAAATACGACCTCACTCGTATGAATTCATATGTTTTTTGCTAAATCGTAGGTTTTTATGAGTTGACAAATTCGTATGAATTCATACGAATGACCTACCCCAAACCCCGCCCCTAAACCGACCCTTCACTGGGGTTTAGACAAATCGTACGAATTCGAGGTCGTATGAATTCATATTAATTAGCCATCTCGTAAAATACGTACGAATTATAGCGTTGAGATAGCGTTGAATGTTCCCATCACACTTGTCATGTTTGGTTCGATTAAAACGAACCCTGGTGCGATTGCTCGGTTAGTGCGGTTCATTTGAACATGTGTGAACGCTGCCATCCGAACCCTGGTGCGCACCAAACAAGCGGACTGAGACCGCTGAAAAGATGGGTCTCGGTCCGCTTCCAAACGAACTCTGGTGCGGTTCGAATGATATATGAACACAACACGGACCAAAGACATGTAAACGAACCAAAAACAGGAAGACGAGACCCTAAAAAGGACAGAATCCTCAGGCATATCGGTTTTTCTTGTCATAGTTGCGAGTTTGCCCATCACAGGCATCAGACGCGCGTCTCCACGCTGCAGATTGTTTGTGTGTGACGGATGAATTCCCGCCGCTGTTTTGACTCCTTTACACATTTTATAAGCTCTTCACGAGTTCCCAGTTGGCCAAAATACCATCACATGCAGGCTACGCACACACAACGAGCGCATTTATCTCAGCACACAGCATTGTATCGGATGTTCGGTAAGTTCCGTTTCAAAATAGGTAATACGCCATAAAATCCGACCAATCACGTTGTGAATGTATCCCTGTGACTTTAGGTTTGGTATCTTTTGGTTCGGTGATAAAATTGCCAATCTGAACGCTAATCGGACCAGGACTGAATGGTTTTTTTTTCTTTTTTGGTCCGGACCAAATAAACCAAACGAACCGAACTACAAGTGTGAACGCAGCCTTAAAGAATTATAAAATGGAATGTTTAACCAAGAGACACAGAACATTCAGAAATAATGTTTTCGTAACATATTTTTGTTTGCTGGGTCATTTTACACCATGCAACAATAAACATTTGCAATCAGTGCTAAACATCTGCCATTTTTGCAAGCCTACGCAATTAGCAAGAAAAACACATTCTCTGCATAGTTTGGGTTTGTAAATAAACTCTAAGGTAAAGACATATGTTTATTGCTCTTATGTCTTTGATGATTAATGCTCTTTTCGGCATCAGTGTATTCAGATGTTCACCTTGCACACTCATTCTTCACGAGAGCCGATCGCTCCCCTCATGAATAACACAAACCATATGATCGAATGAGACACTATAATCCAAACACATACAGCTGAACTTATGACCTGATTTACTTTTTGCTGCCGACTTTTATGGCACGTCTACGGTTATTTGCAGGCGCTGACTATCAGCCAAGTTAAGAGCAGACGTTAAGAGTTTTATAACTCATCTGAACTATCTCTCAGAGTGGTGATTGTGAACTCCAAGTGGCGTTTGAGTGTCTCCAGGGAAGGGCGGTATGATATACTCCAGCATTATTGTTCGCTTGCGTCATGCATTTTGATTTTCCTCCAAGTTACATATGCTGCTTCTGAACAGCTTCTTATTTTTGGATTAAAACATGCTACACTGCAAGCTAGCAATGTAAAACTAGCAATGTGGGAGTATGCTGTGATTTCTGTGAACATGCTTACTTAAAATACATCTTCAAATGCAACTGAAATCTATTTTTAGGAGCGTACACAGTAAAATCAAGTTAAATCAACTCTGCTCAGAGTACATATGGTCCCTCTCAAAATAGTGTTAAAGTAACACTGAAGCAGAGTTAAAGTTAATGAGATAATTAAGCAATTAATAAGGCTGTGACTGAAGTCAGTTGTAGTTCTTCTGTTTCTATTTTCTTCAGTGATTCTGCTTGTTAACAGCAGGTGTTCATCACTAATGCACAATCATCACTTAATTGCTGAATTAAAGACTTCATTAAAGTCAGAAGTTGCGATTGTCTTTTCTTCCCTACTGTGACATACATCTGAGTGAAACAGCTTCTGGAACAAGAACAAATGTAAGGCGGGGCTTGAATTTGTCTGTGGGGAATTGATTGGATGGTTGTGGTTTGCTATTGGTGGATCTCGTGTGAGTGACAGGTTGCCCCGCCCTCGTCATCAGAGAAGAGATGTCGCTGCAAGATCGAGGGGAAGTTATTCTAATTCAAGAGGAACATGAATTTAAAAACAATGATGTGCACCAATAAACACTGTAATATTCCATAAAATATTATGAATTTTGATTTCATGGTGACTTTAAATTTGGTAACCCAAAGGAAACCTTAAAGGGATAGTCCAACCCAAAATTATTTCTTTCAACGATATATCTTTATAAAGTGCTGCAATGATGATGTTTTTTTGTAGGCCAACCTGAAAATTCGCATCACCCTGGTTTCCTCGACAAAAACCCGATAGGATTTTTCCATTGGCTTTTGGATTATTGCAGAAAATAAGCTATGATCAAACAAAAGTTTATGATTCTTACACATTTTGTCCATCATGGTAATCACAATTGAACCAATCTTTGTGAATTTTGATGCCTAAATTCAAGCGGCAGAAGTAAAAAGCTAAGTGTAGGTTATAAACGAACTAAACCGCGGTTGCTCGACTTCAACGTCACCAACGTTAAGCTTCGACAACTCTTTCAATCTTAATTTATAAACATTTTCCCTGAAAGTTTGAGTTAGAAGGGTTTGCAAGAGTGCGATTATAAACACAATGGCTGTGAAAGCGGACTAGTGTGTGTAGATGAGTTTACCTGTTCAGCGTGATGACGTTTAATGTCCCCGACAACCTCTGTAGGCCCGTTTAGCCACTTGTTAGCGAAAAATAAAAGATACAAAAAAAATCACAGGGAGAAATTACTGATGTATTTTATGTTGTCGAATAAAACGTGAAAATATCCTGAGCTTGTGTTCACCACAGAACTTTAAAAAAAAACACTGACTTCGGGATGATGGAACTCGAAGAGCTAAAATGCAACTCGTTTCCAGGTTCGTACAAAAATACATCATCCCTGCAGCACTAGTTATCATCCTTGGTGTGAACGGGCCTTAAGTCTACACAAGTAAATTCAGCTATTTATTACTTAGACAGACAGATCCATGATACGGCGTGGTAGGTCCTCCAGCGCAGTGAACCCGTGTTAATAACCAAAAAAAATAAAAAAAACATCAGCCAGAATCCAAGCGCTCTGTCAGTCAAGTGGCAGTCATCTGCGGCTAACAAACAGACACGTTCTGCTTCATTTCACCCTGAATCAGTGCATTTCCATGTAATTAAATTAAAGGCCTGCTGCCATGCCCACCGGGCAGCTTGTCAAGCCGCCCCTTTAATTGGGCACAGGCACCTGCAGCGCAGATGCCAACACCTGATGCCCATGCCGGCACCCTGGCGCACGGGTACAGATCAAGGTCATGGCCATCCCACTGTTTCACAACATGGTGTGCGAACACACACACACACACTCACGGCTCCAGGAGAGAACAGTGTTAAGCCTCCATTGCAGGCAGGTACCTCTAAGAGCAGCGCTCTCGTCATTTAACCCAGAGGGGTTTGTGGGGGGTGGGGTTTTACAGACGCCCTTTATTTGAACTTGAACAGAAAAAATTCACACAGCACAATTCCAGACGGATCATGAACAGGATGGATATCTGGGTAGCTGACAGGAATTTTTTTAAACACTGTCTTAGTGTTATAATGCATCTAAAACTATTAGGCCTACTTTACATATAGTTTTATGAGCTCTACATGGAATAGTCTATATTAATATTCAGCAATACAATAAAATAAATACAAAGAAAAAGTAACATGTAAAAACACCTAAAATAGGCTATACATGTTTCCTTATATTCATAAACATTATATTAATATATATATTTTTTTAATTATTACAAAGGGTATTATCTGAAATATTATTCAGTTTTCAATACAACTGATTACAGGGACGCCATTATTCACGCTGTTATTTTTATGCCCGTCTTGTCATCAAAACGCTCTTAAACGACACATAAAATGCGGTTGGATTGTTTACGCATCGCTCCGACGATGTGAAGATACTTTGCGATTCCGCGTTCGCATGCAGTCCGATTTTGCAAGACGCGGGAAGAGTGCATGTGGTACTGCGCATGCGTCGGTCGCGTCCATCCGCGCTCAAAGGCTCGTGCGCTGTAGATGTAGATTAAAGTCCCTGTAAAGTCAATTCTGAGAATTGTTTCTAAACACGTTATTAATGTTACAAATGTATTGCTGAAACACATTACAAAGACTGTGAATTGTGTAGTGCTGAATTGTGAAGTTAGAGCGTTAAACAGTTTTTCACCAATTCTCTGTTCAGGATTTTTTGGGCGGAGCTAAAACGGGGGTTCGATGACGCACTGGAGCCCCCGAGCATGGCCCCGCCCCTAACACTACAGTGGCTCACTGGCTCAGTCTCAAGTGTCTTTACCATAAGTTATACAGCTCTTTGCACATTTAGCTAGTAATGCCTTCCTCACGCAAATGCATATTACATGGTGGTTATAATATTTATCTCCTTATTTAAATTTCCTAAAACGATGATATGAAGAAGGAGTGGATTAATTTTGTCTCTAAAGTGATGGTTCTACACCGGATAGTTTTACAGACTTTTATCAGACAGCTGGGATTCACTGATAATCCGCTGTTTTTGGTGAATGAGGCTTGTAGCTGACGCTGTTGGGTCAGCTGTGGGTTATGTATGACTTTATTAATTTTTAAATTCGGTTGTCTATCAGCCGAATGTGTCATGTGACTCTTCCNATAGAGTTCTGAAGAGCAGTTTTGAAGCGAAAATGAGGCAGCTGCCATCTTAGCAGCGCGTCACCGCACGTCACTCCCGGATAACTGAAAATGGGCAAAGAGGCGGGACGTAGTAGTAGCCCATGTGACTGGTTGCTGAAACCACGCCCGCCTAGCTCGACGTCACCATGTTAGCAGGAGCTATCTATCTTACTATCTAAAATATTAATAAAGATAACAAGCTATATCATTAGAAAGTTCTAAAGGTTTACTGTCAATCTATGGTGTTTTAATTTATTTTATAAGATATAGATGCACCAACACAAGTGATTATTTTGTGTGGGGTGTGCAAATAGCAACACAAAAAATCTAACGGAACTTCACCTTTATAATGAAATAGAGATCGCAAGATGAATCCAATCCGTGGCACTTGAGCAAAATGTCCATTGCAAAACAAAAAAACAGCACTTTTTAAACGTTAAATCCATGAAATATTGATATATTATCCATTGTTTGCATCACATTTCTTCTGAATGATCTGCTCTCCATCACCGTTCTTCAAGAAATAATGCAATCTGAGCAGCGTTTATGTTGTAAAACTGTGTGTGATCGTATCTAACAAACAAATGAGCCCGTGTCCAAAGTATAATTTTTCAAAATAGTGCAGATGTTTTATTTATAGTATCCAAGCAGTGCTGTCGGAGTTTTATATCCTCCTGCTATTGTCATTGTAGTAAATCTCAGGAACCTTTAGCCAATGCCACGATCCAACAACGTGTGTTCTGTCTATCTTCCGCATGCGAGCACATCTACACAGACGCACATCAGTCTCGACTATTAATACAGCAAGCCATATTTTATAATTGTATAAAAAAAGAGAAAAAAGCACAAATATGGCTGAGATGCAAATTCAGCGGCTGGAATTAGCTGAGGTAACATGATGGCTCACAGACAGCAGCNTGCACAAAGACAGCAACTGAAGAAGCTCGAAAATCGCAGAGACATTGAGGTTATGGAAGCGAGGCTTCGAGTGTATACTGAGGAGGAATTAAGAGTGAAAAGTCAGGAGTGTGGATCAGCATGCAGTGACATGAGCATCCCCAGACCATTTGTTTCTAATACATCATGTTTGAACCAGCAAGTTACAAAAAGTGAAGTATCCTTAGTACAGGCGATACAAGGGTCAATGGCCCTATCTCGACTTCCTATTCCAGAACCCGTTGTATTCTCTGGTGATCCATTGAAGTTTTTAGAGTGGAGCACAACCTTTAAGGCTCTTATAGAAGGACGGTGCTCAAATCCAGCAGATAGGCTGTTCTATTTACAGAAGTATATTGATGGCGAGGCAAGATTAGTTCTGGAAGGTAGCTTCTATAGGAAAGATGAACAGGCCTATCAGCAAGCATGGGAGAAGTTGAATGCCAGATATGGTCACTCTTTTGTAGTGCAACGTGCCTTCAGAGACAAACTTAACAGGTGGCCCAAGATTGGGGCGTCAGAGTATGTTAAGCTAAGAGAATTCACTGACTTTCTGCAATCATGTAGTGATGCTATGCCGCACATTAAAGGTCTTCAGGTGCTGAATGATTGCGAGGAGAATCAGAGGATACTAACCAAGCTTCCAAACTGGGTGACCAGCAGGTGGAACCGTTATGTCACAGAACAGTTAGACCAAGATAAGGATTATCCAAGTTTTAGTGAGTTTACTTCATTTGTTTCAAAGGAAGCACGCATAGCGTGCAATCCTGTGTCATCATTGCATGCATTAAAAACTTTTGAAGAAAAGCCACCTAAGGATATAAAGCGTTCAAAAGCAAACATACTGGCAACTACTGCAGAGGCATTAGATGTAGCATGTGCTACGGCCCAATCCAGTAATATTATTGAACCGAAGAATACATTGGGTAGCACAAATTCAGTTAAATGTATGTACTGTGATGAGAGTCATTTTATGTATAAATGTCAAAAACTGATGGAGAGAACTGCAGAGGAAAAGAGAAAGTTTGTTCTGGAGAATAAGTTGTGCTTTGCATGCTTGAGAAAGGGACACTGCTCTAAAGACTGCAGATATAGGGCTGTGTGTGCTGTATGCAAGAAGCGCCATCCAACCCTATTGCATGAGGACCGTCAACCAGAAGACCAGTCACCTATACAGAGAGGTTTGCAGGCTGAAGAGAATGCATCTATATCATGTTGTGTGAATGGAGGAGAAGGCGGTATAACATCTATGATTGTTCCAGTATGGCTGTCTTCATCTAACTCAGAGTCTGAATTCTGTGTATATGCCTTATTAGACACTCAAAGTAGTCACACATTTGTCAATCAGGAAGTGTGTGAAAGCCTGCAGGCATTAATGGAACCAGTAAAATTAAAACTTTCCACTATGATGGGAAAAGACTCAGAGAGTAAGTGGACTTAGAGTTAGAGGATTTTCTTCAGACAGTCTTATCTGCCTGCCTCCCGTTTATACAAGGGACTTTATTCCCTTTGAACGCACACATATTCCCACCTGTGAAACTGCTAAGAGGTGGAAGCATCTACAAGCGATTGCTGATGAGATGCCTGCACGGATGGATTATGGAGTTGGTCTTTTGATTGGGTATGATTGCTCTAGAGCTCTGGCACCTCGACAGGTTATCACTGGCAGGAATGAAGAGCCTTATGCCATTAAGACTGACTTGGTCTGGAGCATCATTGGAGGAACACCACAGAGTGTGAGTTTCAAGGATGTTACTGGTTTATGCCATCGTATATCAGTGCAAGGAGGTCAAAGCTGTACAAGTATTGAGGACTGAAATCATAGTGCAAGTGGATTTTCAACAGCAACTATCACGATTTTCAAAATGGTCTATAGCTGTGAATGTCATTGCCCGGATCCAAAGATTAGTCAAGAAGTTGAAGACACCAGAACCTTTAAGTGTGGAGGAAAGAAGGAGGGCTTCATTCACTCTCATTCAGCTTGCACAACAGAATGCCTTTAAGGAAGAATTGCATGCACTCAGTCAGGAATCTGGGAGGTTACCTTGTAACCATCCCCTGTATCAGCTTGATCCATTTATGCAAGATGGAATAATGAGGGTGGGAGGATGATTAAGGAAGGCATCTGCACCTCTTGAAGTACGGCATCCAGCAATCCTTCCTAGTGACGGTGTTGTCACATGCCTTATTCTGGCGCATTATCTTCAAAAAATTCAACATCAAGGTAGGGGGCAGACTCTGAATGAACTGCGAGCCAATGGCTTTTGGATTATTGGCGGCAGCAAGGTGGTAGCCCAGTATATACGGCAATGTATTCCTTGTAGGAGAGCTCGTAGGCCACCAGAACAACAACGGATGGCAGATTTGCCCCTTGACCGTACTGATCCCTCCCCGCCATTTACCTATTGTGGCATGGACTGTTTTGGTCCCTTTTATACCAAACAAGGTCGTAAGGTATATAAACGGTATGGTCTTCTTTTCACTTGTCTCTGTTCAAGAGCTGTTCATATATAGATGTTAGAAGACATGACAACGGATGCATTCATTAATGCTTTACGATGTTTCATTGCCATCCGTGGAGCTGTCAGACATATCCGATCAGATCAAGGAACTATCTTCGTAGGGGCAAAGAGCGAGTTGAAGAAGGCCTTAAAAGAAGTGAGCGAAGAGAGAGTGGCAGCATATCTGGCAACTAAGCAGTGTGATTTTTGTCTGAATGCACCCAGTTCAAGTCATGCTGGAGGCGTCTGGGAGCGGCAGATTCGAACCACTAAAGGTGTAATGAACTCAGTTCTGGCACAAAGTGTTGGGAGATTAAATGATGCCTCTTTACGTACGTTCTTTTATGAAGCTATGTCTATAGTCAATAACCGTCCCTTGACAGTAGATGGCCTCAGTGATCCTACAAGCTTAGAGCCTCTTACTCCAAACCACCTGCTTACCATGAAGTCATCTGTTCCACTCCCTCCACCTGGTATATTCATGAAAGAAGATCTTTATGTAAAGAAACGGTGGAGGCAGGTGCAGTATTTGTGTGAACAGTTTTGGAGTAGATGGAGGATAGAATATCTCACTAATATCTCTCTCAGGCAAAGATGGCATACACCAAGACGGAATGTGCAAGTTGGTGACATTGTCATCGTAAAGGAAGAGGAAGTTCCTCGTAATGAATGGAGGTTGGCTAGGGTCCTTGAAGTTTCCAAGGACAGTGATGGATTGGTGCGGAAAGCCATGATACAAATGGGGAATCGGGGGTTGGGAAAAAGGGGTGAACTCCTCACTAAACCCTCTATTGTCGAACGCCCGATCCAAAAGTTGGTAGTTCTTGTAGCCAAAAGTTGAATAAAATAAAATCGCCCTATCACTTTATTAGAATCTTAGTCTTATTGGTATTAGTTTGTATCTTGATCATCTTTGTGCTGTTTAATATTGGTTAATATTAAATTATGTGATTTATATGGTGGACAAATTTGGTCATTTTTAGCTAAAGAATATGCAATTATGAACTGTGGGGTTTGAATCATGTTGTTTGATTTCATGTATTGTGTTGATGAAATTACCATTGATTATGTGATTTGTATTTATGATGTAGTAAATTAAAGGTAATTTGGTGGGAGTGTAGCTGACGCTGTTGGGTCAGCTGTGGGTTATGTATGACTTTATTAATTTTTAAATTCGGTTGTCTATCAGCCGAATNATTAATTTTTAAATTCGGTTGTCTATCAGCTGAATGTGTCATGTGACTCTTCCTGATTTATTTCACCTGGAAGTATTGGCGCCAACAGTAAGGCGATGCATGAATTCAGACAAGCATGTTGGTGCTCCTGACTATTCTACTGCTGGTTACCAGGCATACACGGTAAAAAATGATAATATTTTGTATATTCTTTATTTTGATTTATGTTTTGGTGGTGTTATATGTAAAACTGTTTGTTGTTTTGTTTGTGTCTAGTTTTCACGGTGTTCTATAACAAATAAAACGCATTGGACATCAGTATTTTGGAATCGTGGACTGTTTAATAACCAGCCAGTAGTTACAAGGCTTAACACACTATCTCCCGCCTCGGCCTTCCTTACGTCCCACCGACAACCGATGATATGGGGCCGGACCATAGACTGTAAAAAAATATGGACGTAGTGTCCGTGACGTCACCCATAGAGTTCTGAAGAGCAGTTTTGAAGCGAAAATGAGGCAGCTGCCATCTTAGCAGCGCGTCACCGCACGTCACTCCCGGATAACTGAAAATGGGCAAAGAGGCGGGACGTAGTAGTAGCCCATGTGACTGGTTGCTGAAACCACGCCCGCCTAGCTCGACTTCACCATGTTAGCAGGAGCTATCTATCTTACTATCTAAAATATTAATAAAGATAACAAGCTATATCATTAGAAAGTTCTAAAGGTTTACTGTCAATCTATGGTGTTTTAATTTATTTTATAAGATATAGATGCACCAACACAAGTGATTATTTTGTGTGGGGTGTGCAAATAGCAACACAAAAAATCAAACGGAACTTCATACCTTTATAATGAAATAGAGATCGCAAGATGAATCCAATCCGTGGCACTTGGGCAAAATGTCCATTGCAAAACAAAAAAACAGCACTTTTTGTCCACGAAAAGCGTTAAATCCATGAAATATTGATATATTATCCATTGTTTGCATCACATTTCTTCTGAATGATCTGCTCTCCATCATCGTTCTTCAAGAAATTATGCAATCTGAGCAGCGTTTATGTTGTAAAACTGTGTGTGATTGTATCTAACAAACAAATGAGCCCGTGTCCAAAGTATAATTTTTCAAAATAGTGCAGATGTTTTATTTATAGTATCCAAGCAGTGCTGTCGGAGTTTTATATCCTCCTGCTATTGTCATTGTAGTAAATCTCAGGAACCTTTAGCCAATGCCACGATCCAACAACGTGTGTTCTGTCTATCTTCTGCATGCGAGCACATCTACACAGACGCACATCAGTCTCGACTATTAATACAGCAAGCCATATTTTATAATTGTGTAAAAAAAAGAGAAAAAAGCACAAATATGGCTGAGATGCAAATTCAGCGGCTGGAATTAGCTGAGGTAACATGATGGCTCACAGACAGCAGCGGCATACCTGTCACTCAAGTGACCACGCCCTTAATTATGCCCTTTAAGGCTTATTATAATTTAAACGGATGAGTTATAAAAAAATTCACCCCCCTCAGAGTTGTCATGAAGGGCAAAATTATCTATATAGACCAAAACCACAAGTTGAACCAGACTGTAAACATGTTTTTTTCTGCTGTAAACTTGGCCGTTTTAACATGGGGGTCAATGAGATTCTGCTCTCTTCTGCAGCCTGTCCCTAGTGGCCAGTCGATGAATCGCAAGTTTAAGTCACTTCCATATTGGCTTCAAGAGAAACTGGGGGAGGTTGCCGCTTGGGCCGGACAGAGTCTCTCCCGTCCTGGCCTTCATCCTCCCGTCTCGCGGCGCCGTCATTTGTCTACAACAGTCGGCAGTACGTGCCCACCAATTAGTGTAAATTGCCGTGTGTTTATGTTAATTAATAGGTAGTCCACAGTAACTCTACTGAAATTTGCAACCCTCTAACGTGATTCTTTTTATATGCATCGCAGTATTTTGGACTTAAGTCAGTTGAGACGGCAGCTCTCGCGAGTGGGTGTGGTTTCAGCGCCGACATCCGACACGCCCCCAGCGTTTGAGAGCAGAGAATACTGCTCATTTTTTCGAGATTTTGATGGCATTTCATTTACTTGCCGATTTTTTTAATCATTCAAATTTGGCTGGGTGGTTAATAACACATTTTTCTGTGGTGTGACAAACTCAGAACACATACTTCAAAATGACTTTACAGGGACTTTTAAATTATTTCTACATGGGAACAAAGACAAAACACAGATTCGTATTACCACAAAACTGATACTGATCATTAATTATTGCACAAACATCCCCAGACATGTGAAGTAACTCTTAAGTGACTCATCAATCAGCGCGGAGCCTCCAGCAATAAACTCCGACAAAACAGAAGATCTACCAAATAAGGCTGCTGGTGATGAATTCTGACCTCTGAACTGCTGCAGGAAATGCTTCCAAAAACAAATAAATTGGCCTTAAGTCTAAATCTTTGTGCTGACATGTGTGAAGATCTGAGATCTTCAAAACACGCCATTAAGGAACAGAAAACATTCAGAAAACTGTTTTTTTGTTTGTTTGTTTTTTTAGAATCCGACTGCTACCGACACACGAAACAGTATCATCAAGTTTTGTACCCCTTTTTATCTCCGAGTAGGCTACTGTGAAAATACCACGATATGTGAACATAAAAATATCATGGTGTTACATAATCAGAAAGAGCTTTATTGCCAAATACGCTTAGAAGGAATTTGTCTCGGTGACAGAAGTTTCCACAGTACAGACAGAATGACAGCGACAAGATAATAAACATGGAATAAAATAGAATAGAATAAGTAAATAAGAAATAAAAATATAAAGCATACACAATATAATACACAAACATACACAAAATTTAGCCTATCTTGAAAATATCGTGTATGGTATATTTTAAAGTACCATATTATCAAATTATACCATGGTAGAACCGCCCCAGCTAACAAAAATACGTAGTAAGAACGTTTTGCTAATGGCCTTCTGAACTTTCAACACGTTTGTTTTTTGTTTTATGGTTATGCAAAACATTCCTTTTGACATGTTACTTTTGAATGTTCTCTGAACGTTCTGAAACAGTAACATTTAAAAAAAAAAACCGTTTTAGAACAACGTGACTAAAGTATGCGTTGACGTCACTTTCCCGCCAGAACGCGCTCCCTCAGCTGGACTTTGTGGCAAAAGAACCTGCTGCATGACTGGATTTAATAGGGGAAACTGAGAAAACGCGAGTAAAACAAACGATTACACTAAACCTTGGGCTCGATAGTGTTCCGTACAACTTGTCAAAGAAACCTAATCCATGGATATTGACATGCAGCCAGGAGGAATCGTGTTTCCTGACATTTAGCTATATGTGCCTGATTTTGACTCCGGGGAAATACATAAAGCAACTGCCTGTGAACGCTTTATATAACTACAATATAACTACAATATAGGTAGGTTTAAATCGGAGTGATCACTGTTATATCGTCATATCGTCCAGCCCTAAAACTTGTATTTGTCAGTGTTTAAAAAAAAACAAAAAAAAAAACAGTTAATGCAGAATAAAATTGTAAATATTTAATTGATGTGTTAATACAATATATAACAATACAATAGCTATATAGGGTATGATTTTACCCCAAAATCCAACATATTGACAAAATTATAAATCCACGTTTCTCCAGTTGTTTCTGCAGCGATTTGCTTCTTTTTTCTGTAGCTTAATTCGGCAGTCTGTAAAAATGTATCTCAGATTTCGTGTCAGAGCTATTTGTACAGTCAAACGCAAAGCTCTTTCCCGTTTTGGATGTGTTTTTTCGCGGTTTTCACGCTAAAAAACCAATGCTGCCACTCAGTGGGCGTAACCGCAGTCATAACGACCGACGGTGACGTCACATGCATACAAACATTACGTTTCGAGAACATTTTTTAAGACCAGGTAACTCATAACGAACGTTCTATTAATGTCACTGGAAGAACGTTTTTGAAAGAACCTTGCCAGAACGTTCTGAGGGACTTTTTAGTTGGTTCTTTTTGGATTATTATGAAATTTAGCACACTTGTCTTATCTAGTGATTCACACACGTACATACTGTAAGTGACAATATCCATCCATCCACACCAGCTTCAGTTTCTGTCCCAGCAGGAGTCTATCCCAGCATGCATCTGGTCGAATGCAGGGAAAGGAGGTAAGACAGGTGGTAAGGCGGAATATCATTATATAATAATGAGAATAAAACAATATCATCTGTCATCTTACATCTCAAACCAGTTTATTATGCAATTATATTGCATAATGTTGCCATCATCCACAAACATTTTACAAATCTACATTAGGTTCTGTAAAACCTGTGAAATGTTAAATACAGTTGGACTATAATTCATAAACCTCAAATAAAGAAAAACTCCACAATAAGAGATTCTGTTTCTGACATTCCCAAAGAATTCAATTAATATGAGATCGTCTCATGTCACAGTTATGTTATTCTTTATGCAATAATTATTGTTATTAGGGTTAAATGATACTATAAAAAGCATTTTGAGCAACATGTCTCTATATGGACCTGAAATCATAAGGGTTTGGGTAAATAATTTCCAAAATTAAATCGCTTCCATTGTCTGTCACAAGAGGGCAGCACAGTGTCAAGCTAGTGAATAAAACTAAAATAACAAATATCTCCAGAGAGAGTGAGAAGACGTACCTCGTCGTGCAGAAATGGTTTAGTTCATTATTGCAGCGAGTAAAATAAAATTTTTTGACACGTAGGCTAAGTGATTTTGAGTCATATTACAAACTTCACAAAACCTCAATCTTACTTTTCACTTTAGCCTCATAGCACATAATGAAGCACAACCACCCACTTACACACAATACAATTCTTTAACCGAGGGCACAAAACAGAAAAAGACACTTAGTCATCACCATAACGAGCAATTATAAAACGCACATTAATTGTTTAGCTGTTTATAACTCTAAAACCTGCACAGAGCAAAATGAATAAATACAATTAGCCTATAACACAAAATATCTTCGAATAACAAATTGAGGTTAGACCGATAGCACATGCGCGGTAGAGACTATTCCTGGTTTGCCTGAGAAAAAGTATAGACTATCATGACGCCTTTATGACATTTGATTTATAAAAACGTTATAAGGTTCAAGAGCATAGCGCTGAAAACCTATTGTAATTGTTAAAATTTCCAAGGATCAGCATTCTCCCCTAAATCTTGAAATTTTGAGGCTTGGTAGTACTCACACCACCTACAACGTCACCAAGGCTCGCCCCGATCGGCCTGATGGGGGCGCTACAGCGGTGGAAAGTACGAAATGGCTCCAAACTCTGTTAGGCCTAGGCTCAAGTGTCTTATATCGTTGAAATTCCCTTGCTCAAGGCGAGAATCCTTGGCTCATGCCTCGGATTCGCTTGTCGAAATTTTCGGGTACTTTGGATTTTTTGAAAAACCTACTTTTGCAAACTAGTCCTAGGTTTCTCACCGATTGGAACCAAACCAGTGCAGAAAGATTCCCTGGAGTCTGAATATTTAAAGTTATCAAAAAAAGCTGAATTTTTTTATTCACAGTCGCTAAGGGGTGCCAAACATTTGAAGTGGGCGGGGCCACTTTTACTAAAATGGTAATATCTCGTAAAGGGAATGAGACATTTTCACCAAACTCGGAACACCTGTCTATGGGCTCAATCTTTGGTCACAGTAAAAAAAATAAATAGTCAATAATCGTGGCGATTGGCCACTAGGTGGCGCTATAACAGGACAAAAACATGAAACATGCTGAACATGAGGACAAAAACATGAAAACGGAATGAGATATTGTGAGATATTTTCACCAAATTCGGAACACCTGTCTATGGGCTCAATCTTTGGTCACAGTAAAAAAAAAAAAAAAAAGTAAATAATCGTGGCGATTGGCCACTAGGTGGCGCTATAACAGGACAAAAACATGAAAACTACACCACCGTTAGTCCGATCGACTTGAAAATTCGTGTTCCGTGTCTTCGTCCGAGGGGCCACGACTCTCTATGAGGACATTGATGCATCTCAAAAAACATGTCAGCTGTCGGCCAATGAAATTTGAGCACCTGTTAGACGATGTTAACGGAGGCTGATTGGAATGAACCTTGGTGGGCATGTTCGACTCATGATCCTAGAGGTCTGTGAGAATTTTGAAAGAAATCAGCCACTAGGTGGCGCTAACGAGTTTTATGCCCCTGTAATCTCGTGGTGTTTCACACATCCACACAATATTCATATCATTTGATATATCGCCTCATCCTGAACAAATTTGCCTCAAGAACTACTGCTGTCAATCAAATCATTAATTAAATATTCGCAATTATGTAAAAAACCTACTTTTGTGAACTCGTCCTAGGTTTTTGCGCCCGATCGGAACAAAACAAGTCCAGAACAATTCTCTGGACTCTCTAGATCAATAATTATCAAAAGAAGTTTAACTTTACCCTTTGGGTAGCTATAAGAGGGTCAATTAGAAAAGGGGCGTGGTCAAGTGACCACAAAAGCCTATAACTCCTAAACGAAAGCTTGAAACTTCACGAAAATTGGTGAGCACATGCAACATATGATTCTAAACAAGCATGCAAACTTTAATGAAGATCGGACAATGGATGGCGCTGTAACTGTTAAAAAGCTTTAAAACTCTAAAAGCGGAATTTAGTGGTTAAAGGCTTGCTAAATAAAGCGTAAGATCTTTTTACGCAAGTGCTTAAAGGCCTTAAAGTGCTTGAACCCTGATAATTGCTGCTCGCAGCTATATTTTCTAAATATTCTAGTTTTTAAAAAACTTTTTTTTCTTGGTTATGCGAAAGTTAAGGGAACATTCCATTTGATAATTTTGCCACAATGTTAGCTAAAGTTCTCTGAACGTTTCCGTTAGTGTACTGCACTACATGACTAGCCTATAGCTTCAAAAACCCACAATTAAGGTGATGGTTGGTTTAAGGATAGTTGTTCCATGGCCAATAAAAGCTGTTGACCCATCATGTTTGGGATGTATAACTTTAAGTGCCGTGAAAGTGTTTTTGAGAACATATGTAGTTAAAAGAGCCCAGAAGCTCAGAATAAACATGCGCGCCGCCCAGTGAAACGGCTCGTGCCGCAGCCAGTCGTCCGTGAACAGTGATTATGAAGGGTTGCGTGCAATCTGTCAAATTGTCTCATTTGCATAATAAACTCGGAGAGCAGCCACTCTCCTCTCACCGAGATAAACCGTAAGTGTATTCAAGTGAATTTTCAAAAAGAAATCATTTGCTTCCCCAAAAAGGTCTCGGTTAAGGTTGCTTAAGAATTGGATTAGCATAAAATAAACCCTGCTTTCTGTTACTGAATTCAGTAACATTTGATCATGTATTTGTAGCTATGCGCACTAGAAATGCTGTGAAACATCTGTAATGGAGGTGATTCTATGGAAGCCCATTTCCACCACATAAGGGAATAAAGTTTTTAAATCATAATTATGGCATAAAATTCAAAATTATGACATACTGAATCATAATTACGAGATTAAAAGAGGAAATTATTACACACAGAGTTGACATTTTGAAAAAAAATATATTGACCTTTTATGTCAATTTTGGCTTTTTATGTTCTAACTCCTAGCAGGCAAAATATGGAAAGATTATATTCAAGATGAAGACTGACTTTGATACTGTCACATTTCTAAAACATTTTCATTATTAAATCAGAAATAGTAAATTTACAGCTGTGAAATTATATATATTTTTTTAAATAAAAAGTGAAACAAATGTCTTAGAGGTGGTTTCAGATGGAGTGAGTGATAATTGATCAAAATTTTGTACAATTAACAAATTCTAGTGATAATTTCAACTCACATTAAAGTGTAAATGTTGCTGTTTTCTATACTAACATAAAACTGTTTTGACCCATGTCTCAAGAATAGTGCTCTGCTAAACCAAAAGAACTCACGAAAACAAATCAACCCATTGCTGTATCAAATGCATTTGAAAGAATTCAGTCTTGATTAGATCCGAATACAAGTGCATTGAACAATTTCTAAGCAATTACTCTGAGCAAAATGCAGTCTATCTTGTTCATCTCCCAAAGATGATGTCTGGCTCTTTCTCCAGGATTACTTTTCCATGCCTTGATTCAATTGATGTGCCATTTGTAGCTCAGCTCTGCCACGGGCGGCGGACGGTCCAATTTACTTCTTTCTCATTTATTAGAAATTTCCATGGCTTTTGGCTGCTCTGATGCAAACGGCGCTTTGATGGGCTCCCGAGGAACACTGCTAATGAGTTAGATGAGTGACGAGAAAAGCAATTAGCCCCAGATCTCCTTCACCTTCTCTTTTGCATCGTCTAGAAAAATTAAGTTTCTTAGGGCCAGTTCACGCAGAACGTGTTTTTGCGGTTAAAATGTAAGACTCAAGGCAGTGGAATAAAAAAAAAAAAATGGCATGGTTTTTAAAATGGCATTTCATGCAAAAGACGCGATCAAAAGGGTCAAACAACGGTCTGTCTAGCGCGTTTACATAAGGGGCTTTTGCACCGGAGGAATGTTTTCATAATTCCTATGACTAATGGCGGAAGTACCTGCTTTTTGGCGTGTTCGTACCGCAGCAACTGGGAATGATTTTAGTGATAGGAATGCCTTTTGAAGGAAGTAATTTAGCTAGATTAGAGTAGGATCTAACCCAGCACAATAGAAACTACCAGTGATGCAAGTGTACGTTGATTGGGCGAACGCATGTGAAACACCAGCACCCGCCATTTTTACAAAAGCTGTGTAAATACACATTTTATAGCCTATTTACTCCACAAACACGGAAAACAGCGATAGATGGGCCGACGCTGAAGTCCAGTCCCTTCTCAACCTTTACACTGAGGTAGTCCACCGCAAATTTGAAGAGACCATGCGAAACATGACTATGTATTTCTGCTCAGCTAGCGACATTGGGCATCAACTACACGGCAAACACTATAATACTTTTTCGCATACTGTTTACTTTATTTAACAGTTCTATCTAATAATGATGTAGAGAGGAGTATTAAGCATCATAAACTACTGAAGATGGAGAATAAGAGCACTTTGTGCTCAGACTCTGGCTAACCCGTTCTCAATGCTGTCAAAAAAGTCCTGCACAACAACCAGAGCGGCAGGATGTAGGCTAAGGGCCAGATTTACTAACAGCTTGCGCCAGCGCAAACCCTCTTTTGGAGTTAAAAAACTACTGTCAGGATTTACTATAGACACGCAGTGCAAAATTAGTGCTAAAAAAGGATGAGTTGTTTTTGCGGCTGACCTTATTGCATATACATTTGCAGGAGTTTCCCTTTCAGACGCAAAATTTATGGGAGAGTATATAACGCGATTTACTAATGTTTGCGCTAGTCAATTTACTGGTATTTGCGCCATTATTTAACACCCAAAAAAAGCATGTCTTAACCCATGTCTTTGTGACATGGTTGCAATTGTTACTGCTAGGAGGAGACACTGCAGAGAACAGAGAACGCATGGTAGAAGGGAGAAAATATTTTCCACTCTTATTAATTGCTTCGGAATGCCAGAGGAAGACGTTATCAGAACCGTTTGTCAGATTACATGTAACAAGTTGCGCCTGTGTCGACCCGCACCTGATGAGCATCAGCTCTGCTTACTTGCATCTCAATGCTAATTTGCGCTGCTCTTGGTAAATTGCGTTGGTCATTATGTAAATGATTTGAATGCGTCGGTGTTCTTTAATTTGCAGTAGCAGTAGATCACACACAAAACTTGCCACTCCCATCGGCACATTTGTGGAATTGCTTTCTCGTTTAGTGAATCTGGCCCTAAGTGACAGTTTATGTCACTTCAGAGTTCCTAATGGCGGTGCGAATGCAGGGGAAAATGTAGTTCTCGGAGGACAACCCTGGTGGCTAGTTCCTATAACTACCCAGTGGGAAAGCCCCTATAGAAATACAATGGAAAAGTACCAGAGTGGAATGTGCCATTCACACAGACTTTTTTCAGTTTAAAAATGTGAGACGGTGGAACAAAAAAATCCAAGGTCTAGAGACACAAAAAGTTAACTTGATTGCCGCGTTTTTAAAGCACCGTGTCATGCGCAAAATGCTACAAAAGACATGAGAGCAATGGTCAAACATGTCCGTCTAGCGCATTTATATATATAAATGTAAAAGTATAGTGCAGTGGAAAAGAAAAACAAAAAAAATTTTTGTGGGACTTTTAATTATTATTAACAATATTAACAACAAATCAGATTCTACATGCATTACTAAAGTATTTTTGAATTCATATGAAATATAATCCATATTTTGCTCTCTCGACTGAAGCATCAAAGACTGAAGGCAAAGAAAATAGCATAAGGTGAAAGGTTTGAGCCTTCTGGCAAGCCAAGTGGCATTTGTTGAGGATTTGCACTGTGATATTAACATAAACCGGCACAAATCTATGATGAAGCAAAAGATCATTCATTCTGGACTTTGAAAATAAAGATGTTCTAGAACATCATGAGAATTTAGTTGTTCAGATCACTAACTCAACTGACTAATTATGCATATAATCGGATGTAAAAACAATTAAACAAGTGTTTTATCTGTTTGCTAGTGGTTTATACACAAATGTGGAAACTCGTAGCCAATCCACGTCAATTACATCCCCGGGTCGTCATGTTGAAATTGCGAGCGGCGGGTGGCAAAATGCATCGAGATGGGATGTTAGATTATGAAGCATGTTGAGCTTATGGATGTGTTTACGATTCAGGTATCAGGCCAGATTGTGAAATAATTGATTGTTCTGTTGAGATGCCATGTGCGATGACAGCTGATTGGTCCTCGTATATGCAATTTCATTTCGCCATCTGCCTTGTCAAACTGAGCTTATGAAATTTTAATGATCCTGTGGAAATATAATGCAAACATGTTGCTAGATGTGAGTGACTTAATATTAACTGAATATTTTCAGATGAAATATGAGGCACACCATCGTTTTCAGACAACAGTTCTTTAATACAAAGTCAACATATCTACATACACAGTGGTTTCAAACCAGTTATTGTGTCCATCAGAAGTAACAGTTTGAAAGCGATAGCACTTGGCCTTCGTACAAAGAAAAACTATTTTCATGTTCGAGTTTGGCTTTTTTTTTCTTCTTTTTTGTTGGCCATGGTATTAATACGTTCACTTTTGAATATTGGTTCTTCATTATTTGTACGCTAATCGATTCATAAGTTTTGCTCCTGTTGTCAAAGGTCCAACGTCCTTGCATCAGGACAAACAGAACTTCCGAGCACCTCTGCCGACGTAGATTTTGGAGATCAGTCCGACAAGTCCAATCGCATGAGTGTCCTTTGCGTTTTCCCTCCCGAGGAAAAGTCTGTTAGAAACGCACAAAACTCCAAACAGTTTAAAAGGCAGCGTTGAAATTTCCAGATTCCAAGTTCTCTCGTACTTCGTCCCTTAACGGAAAATCCTCAGAGTAAAAAAACAAACAAATGAACGAAACATGGCATGCATCTGTAAACTTCTAGAGCTTGGCAATGAACTACCGATTTAAATAAAAGATGGAGCACAGAGGCAGTGGTGAGAGAGGGGCTTGTCTTTATACTAGCGATAATGACGTGAAGCTAATCACCAAACACGCAACCAATTCAAGGCAATTCGCTCTCGCTGTTCATATGGCATTTTATAGGCACTGGGCACACTAGCCCTTCATCATCCGAATCTAACAAAAGAATCACTCAGAATGAGAAAAACACGAAATGATTACTGCTTTAGGCTTGGGATGGGTAAAAACGTGATTCATTTTGGGGGGAATCTCATGAAACATTTCAATGAGAAATTATATTTTGCTCGGAGAAAGCCAAGACTTTTTTTGAGACCAGTAAGACCCAGTAAGTCTTATTGGAAAAGGAGAACCATTGTGATTTCTCTCACCACTGGACTGCAGTGTGTGGAGGCTAAGATAAGAATAAAAAGTGAAGAGTTGGGAAAAAATAAATGAACAAATGGATCAGGAAAAAAAGAGGAATGAAGGGAAGAGAGATAAACAGGGTTGTTAGCGTGAGACAAAGCTTCTTTCAAAACTGTGGAAGGTTTCCATTAGCATAAACTTTTTTTGTTGTTGTTGTTTATCTCAGTATTGTTCAAAGACATAAATCTTGTGGGTCAAATTATACAAATACATATAATATATATTTGTTTATTTACAGGCATTATATTCAGGATCATAGTTGATATCTAACAAACGATCAAACATTCGGTGGTTTGAAAAGTAAAAAAAATAAAAGAAAGATGCCAAAAAAATAAAAGCTTTCACAAAGATGGGTTGTAAAAAAAAATTTTTTTGTTTGTTTGTGTAGTAAAATTTGGAAAGTATAGATTGTATTTATTTATTTTTGTTCAATTCAATATTTTGTAAACCAGTTCTACATCTTTTATAAAAGTAATACTTCAGTTAATACTAGTACTATTGATGAATAACAATAGGATTGAAATCGTAATCCATCCTTCATTATTGGGCAACAGGAAGTCGAAGTTCTCCCCCGCAATGAATTATGGGAAATCTCTGCATTTCTGAAAATGCATTTCCCAAACTCTTTAAGGAATCAAACAAAAAAACAAAACAAAAAAAAGTCATTCATGATTTCATACACGCAATAATTTCACAATTTCATGGTGGTATAAAAACGAGTGCCCACTTCAAAAAAGAAAAAAGGCTATTCATATGAAGATTTGGATACATCTTTATATTCTTCATTTAAATATATTGTGAGTGTGTATGTATACATTCATGTCCCATTCGTTTATGTATACATGCACACAAACACATCTCACGTAGCATTTCTACAGTGAAAAAATAGAATGTCTTTTAACATAATATGAGCAAAATGAGCATTATTTTTCTTGCTAATTAAAAAAAAATGAGTAAAGTATCTTTGTTAAAAAAAAAAAAAAACACTAAACCAAGAAATAAATCAAAAGTTTGTTAAGTAAGAAGATAAAAGTCAAAATAATACAACAGTAATATATTTTTTCCCCTATGATGTTACAAGAATAAGGCTTTTTGGAAATAAGATTACACACGGCTCCTTTCATTCTCTCACCAATCAGAACACTCCAGGTTCAAGCATTCTCCAGAACAGCCAATCAGCTCTGACCGTGGAGAGGAGACCCCTCCCCCTCACACACATATGCATGAGTGTGTAGAACAGTCCCACCTACAACAACAGATTCACAAGATAGTTGTACCGCAATTTCATGATGCAAATACATGCCCGTTTCTTGCTCTTTGTTAGCCGAAATCCATTGAAGAAACACCTTCCCAAAAAGAACCAGCAAATAAATGCTAGAAATCCCAAAGTAACCAGGAATGGGTCGTTTTGATGATGATGATGATGATGATAAAATAAATTTGGACATGCGGTTTCATCCTGGGCGACTGTTGGGCCATAAGGAAATGGACCGAGAGGTGGGACCAACACACGTCATCACACTCTCGCACACTTCCATCCGTTAGACTCTTCAAATGTACACGTACAGCATAATGGAGCGAAAGCAGCATGTTTGGTATCAAGAGCAAAACAAAACCAAAAAACACAGTTGTAAGATAAAAAGTCATTTGAAACGATGGCAATGAACGTTGGTCACAGGGGACGTCAAAGTACCGAAAGCAAGACGTAGCCATGCATCCCCTGTCCGGCTCGCCAAATACATGGTGTACGTCAATGGAGAGACCAGTCACGGTTGTAGTCGGCAAAGAAACTCCAGACTTCGGTGGTGGCTCCTCTGGTCCTAATCTCCATTTGGCCCAATAGTTCAAGCTCCCACTGGCTCTTAAGATGATGAAGATGGAGCTACATTGGTAGAAACGTTTGCCAGCATGTCCTTGAAAGCACTCAAGAAACTGATGCATTTACGGGATGCGATTAGGATTCAACCATTTCTTTGAATGCCTCAAGACGTGTTTGGCGACTCTTGTCAGCTCCAGTGGTTTCGAGAGGAGGGTTACTTTCTCAAGTGGATGAACGGTTTGCTTCGAAATTGATTCTAAAGTGGCTCCCAATTTTGTCCGAATGGTAACATGTCACAAGGAGAGACTTGAACCCAAGACGTGAGCAACAAAAGAAGTCTTTTCCAACTTGTTTGTACCATTCCTCCAACTTCTCGATTGAGTACACACTTGAAAACGTCAATGATGTCCGCTGCTAGACTGACAGATGTCCGTTTCATTGGAAACATTGCCATTTTAGTAAACAAGGAAGGATTTCAGATGCCAACCAATTCCCCAACCAATTAGGTGCTCATCATTTAATCGGTGTAGTTTATTTGTTGTATCGCACCAACTTTTCCTTCATTTTCTGTCTTTTTGTAGTATGTTCACAGAGTTAGTTTGGAAAGAAACGATGTTTGTCCTCCACATCAGAACACTTGAGGTAATGTTAGTGGTCCGACACCTACATCATTCCCACCCTCCAGCCTGAGCCAATACGTTTGGTTCCTTCATCATGAGTTTGGGATGTATAAGTGTTTGGGATCCGTTTGCGCTTCTCCAGTGTTGCTGTCCAATTGGGGTTACTCACGGCATGTTTTGATTGGCTCCAAATGTCGATTCTTCAAAAAAACCATATGAATTTTGTATAGTTGTCATCGTTTCATGTTTTCAAGCAAGTTTTTATGGNTTGTTCCTCTGCGACTGTTTGTGGGGTTGTTGAGGGGGAAGGTTTGACATGTTGGCGTTCTTCTTCTCTTATGTTGCATAGTGATCAAAACTTCCAAGGTACTCCAGAGCTGCCTGATAGCAAAACTGGTACTCGTCCTGTAAAGGGAAACACAAAGACATCAGCATAAACGGTCGCAATTACTTCAAATCACCAACCGATGAGCTAATAAACAAGACAATCTGCAGTAAAACAGAAGCTCTAGACTCTCACCTCTGTTTGCACCATTGCTGGCCGTTGCGTTCTCAGCATTTTGACCGTTTGGAAGATGTCCACCACACCCTCGTAGCGCATCCGCTCCAGCACGATGCTTAGCGTGATGAAGACCCCAGTCCGTCCCACTCCGGCACTGCGTTGAGGAAAACATGTATAGTTTGTTAACATAGCTGCTAATATCTTTCTGTGTGAAACAGTATGTTGTCACATGAGGAATCTTTCCTGCAAAAATCATTTTAACAGTCAGTTTTCCAGTGGAAACATCTAAATGTACTTAATATGCATTTACTTACAAACATAATTGTGTAATATATTTAGATTTGTCCTAATCCTACTAGCAAATTGATTTCTCTTATTTTAAGTGCAAATATACTGTATGTTTGGAATGGAATACAAGCATACTGGTATATTGCATTCATTTGCACATACAACTTAAAAAAATAATAATAATATGTGAAATAGTATGCAGTATTGTCACATGACCTCACTAAATTGCATCCAGTTAACATCTAAGAAATGAATGTTTTTTTTGCACTTTTAATCCATTTGTGAACATATAATTAAATAATAAATAAAATGAATAAAAATACACAAATAATAATACAAATACACAATAATTAAAGAACAATAAATAAACAAATAAATTATATAAAAAAAATTAATTATATATATTATAATATTAATATATAATATATATATTGTTTATATATTTATTTATTAAAATATATTTAAACATTTAAATATAAAACAAAATACTTTTAAAA
>RJVU01003824.1:1122500-1166440 GCA_003731715.1 Anabarilius grahami | reverse complement strand
ATCAGATTTTGAAATAAATAAATTTTTTTTTATAAATAAATAAATAAAAAGTTGTTTTGGTCCGACCCAATAAATTGGAGATTAAAAAAAAAAGAAAAATCATGACATTGAGTCCATTCATTTGTCACACTAGAAGTGGAAGGTCAGGTGCACTGCATTGTGGGATACACACTCACACACTCTGCACATTATAAATACTGCATACTACATTATTTCACAAATTCACCCAATAGCCATCTACATAAATAGCAGAACCATAGAATAAATGACAGACGTTTCATTTGAACAAACACACACGCAAACGCACACATGCTAAGCTGGTCTCGCTATGACAGCGCTTGAAATAGGAGGAGTCTTAAGTCTGATTTTTCAAGGCTGCCTTCATAAGCTGCTTTGGCATCGAGCGATTTCACCAAGCCAACAATAATTGATATGACAACGGGCTTATTTTTCCCTTTGCCTCCACTTGGCAAGATTGAAAGTGACAAAATGGCTTGGAAAAGAGGGGAGGGAGGCTGAAAGCGAAGAATGGACAGTTGCAGGTCGACTACGGCACAGAACCAATCACAGCGCAACGTTAGGATGACGTAAGAGTTCGGGAATCTAATGAAAAGCCAGTTTGGACTCTCACGACGGTGACTGTCAGGAAAACAAAACGCATTTGACGGTTCTGTCCATCCATGTTGCCAAGATCCTACAAAAAGGGGGCAGAAGAAAGGAAAAGAAAGAAAGAAGTGGCTCTCTTGGCATCGCATGGCTCTCAGACTTCACCGAAGCGCTGGTTAAATAGATAGACTTTCAAATCTGACAGGCGTGAAGGCGCATTGAATGAGAGGATTTACACTTCCATTCAGTGTACGTAATCATGCAATTAATGACAAAACCATGTGGCTCTATTAGATATGAAATCTGGGGGAGAGGTGGATGGAGAGGAGAGAAATAGAGAATAAGGAGAGAAGATTAAAGAAATAGTTCATACAACACTGAAAACTGTCACCCTCGTGTTATCTTTGCCTGGGAAACACAAAAGGCAAAAATGTAAAGAAAAAAAAAACATTTAATAATCAGTTTTCCAGTGGAAACATCCTTCAATCCACTTGACAAACAAAATTGGGTAAGTTAAGTTTTGAATTAAGTGTTCATGTATTTTTCTTAAACCACAAGCAATTTTAAGTACAAGTAAAACTACACTGTAACAAAATACTTTTTCGAAGTTGTAAATAAAATATCTGAGTACGTTTTAAGAAAATACATTTCAGTCTTTCAACTTCAAAATTTCATGTTTAATTCAATGAGTTACTTGCAGTTTCTTTGTGAAAGTGTGAAATTTACTAGGAAGAAAAAAAAAAAAAACTTTGCTAATGAGATCAAAAAACATTCTTGAAGTCCTAAAGTCTTAATATTTTATGGAATTTTGCTTCTCAAATAAATATAACTCATTTTAAGGATGTTAAGATATTTTTACTGGAAAACCCAAAGATTTTTGCTTTGTAAAGTAATGCTGTCAAAATCCAAAAAGAACCCAAAACCCCATAAAAACATCCCTTTGATGGAGACCACATGAAACACAAGCTGAGGAGAGAGAGAGAGAGACACACACACACAGAGAGAAAGATGGATGGAAGATAAAAGGACAGTAAAGACAAGAAGTGGACAGACTCCAGCAGCTCTATAAACACAGACGTGAGTAAATGACGTGAGTGGGAGCTGAAGCAGGTGAGAGCGATTAGTGCGTCTGGAACGAGTGAGTGAAACAGCAGTGCTGATGAACGGCAGGATCCACGCGTCCCTCAGATGAGTGAGAGTGAGAGTTAAACCGGCAAACAGAGAGCGTCTGTACAATGTCAGAGCAACACCAAATCTGAACACACACACGCACAAAAAACCCCCCCATGAAAGTCTCTGGAGCAAAGCTAAATTTTAGACAACAAATGTCTAATTTAACAAGAATTCAACCACAGGTGAGTCTAATTATTCATTACACACGTGTCCAGCAGACAGTTGACTATAAAAGGGTGTTAAAACTCATTTCATGCTGTCAGCAATGGCACCACATGGAAGAGAAATGTCACAAGACCTGAGAAAGAAAATCATTTCTTTACACCAGAAAGGTGAAGGCTACAAGAAGATCAGCAAAGCTTTACTTATCAGTCAGAATACTGTAGCAAAAGAGGTACAAAAATGTAAAAAAGATGGAACTGCATCAGGTCATCCACGGAAGTTAACACCTCGACAGGAGCGTCTTCTGATGAGAAGAGTTGAAGAAAATCAGCTTGCAACTTCACAGCAGTTATCTAAAGAAGTAGAAAGCCAAACTGGGGTGACTATTTCCTGTGACACAATACGGCGTACACTGCAGAGGAACACGAAAGAAGCCTCTCCTANAAGAGTTGAAGAAAATCAGCTTGCAACTTCACAGCAGTTATCTAAAGAAGTAGAAAGCCAAACTGGGGTGACTATTTCCTGTGACACAATACGGCGTACACTGCAGAGGAACACGAAAGAAGCCTCTCCTAAAGCCCAGGCACAAAAAAGCCCGCCTAGAGTTTGCCAGGGCCCATGCTGACAAAGATGAGGACTACTGGGACTCTATACTCTGGAGAGATGAGACCAAGATAAATGTTTTTGGAACTGATGGCTTCAAAACCGCATGGTGTCGCAAAGGTGAGGAATACAAAGAAAAATGCATGGTGCCTGCAATGAAACATGGTGGTGGCAGTGTCCTTATGTGGGGCTGCATGAGTGCTGCTGGTGTCGGGGAGCTGCAGTTCATTGATGGCATCATGAATTCACAGATGTACTGCTCTATACTGAAAGAGAAGATGCTACCATCACTCCGTGCACTTTTCCAACATGACAATGATCCTAAACACACATCTAAGGCCACTGTTGGATTTCTGAAGAAGAACAGGGTGAAAGTGATTCAGTGGCTCCTGATCTGAACCCAATCGAACACCTATGGGGAATTCTGAAGAGACAAGTTGAGCATCACTCTCCATCCAGCATCCAGTCTCTAAAAGAGGTCATTCTTGAAGAATGGAAAAAGATGGATGTTGCAAAATGTCGCCAACTTGTTCATTCCATGCCTAGAAGACTTGGTGCTGTCATTAAAATCATGGAGGCCATACAAAGCACTAGATGTAGTAGTTTTTGTTGTGGGGTGTACTCATTTTTGCATCACCCTAATTTGAGTAAAACTGAAAAATATGTTCTCCAAGTTATATTATTAACCTTACTTTCATGTTATAAGTTAAACAGATGTTATAATAAACTTAGTCTTGTCAACATTTTGGAAATTGTTTTGTGTTCATTGAGATATTGTTTCAAATTAGCGCCAATTTAGGGTGCATATCTCTTTCGAATTACTATTTTAAAAGTCGATTAACTGGTGGGAAAATTTCTACACCGTCACAACCCTAATATATATATATAACCTTGTAATTTCTCATACATGAAGTCAAATTCAGTTTTCTCTCTCTATACTGCAGTCTTCACTGAACACAAGCGCTGTATAATGCAGCTTAACATGCAGCAGAGCGTCAGTCATATCTACAGGAGCAGGAATCAGACTCGGACGGAGGCTCACGGGGACACACCGTGATTTATGTGTGGCTGGACGATGTCTTCTTTAAAAGAGTAACGATTTGCTTGTTAAACGCTGGCCATGGCGAAGGACACTTTAGTTGCTAGTCATATCTGTAATGAGGAACAGCGGCTCATAGCGCCGTAATGGAGTCACATGCATCATTTCTAATGACGGCCAGGGTTTTTTTTATTAATCTGTGTGTGCTATTATTGTACCTATGATAAAAGCAGCCGTCCCACGCGAGCATGTGTGCTAGTTTGTGTTTATTTTGAAGGGAAGTTCAGACAAAAACAAGCTTCTAGTGAATGATGTCGGCTGTTCTGACCAACCCGCATTCAGGATTAGAAATATCTGGTTTAAAATGTAAAAATAAAAAAAAATTGAGAAAATGAGAATGCACTTATTTTTTTTTATTTTGTCATATTAACAGTACTTTAAGAGCTTACTGTATTAAGAAGAGCAGCGTGAACATTATGCTCAAACGTCTTGTTTGTAACATCATATCTGTTTTTTTTTTTTTTTTTACACATAATACAATTAACATCGAGCACACAAGCCGAATGAGACTGATACGCACCGATAGTGTCAGATTCACTTTAAATAAATTTGTGTAGGTTTGGCGTTTATAATAAATGTTTATAATGAATTCCGCTATAATTTATGTATGTTTTATACTTGTATTTTTCATTTCAATTCTGTTCTGAATACCATTAAATTTGTTGTTCAGTGAGGGAAAGTAAAATACATATTTAAAGTGATTATAATTTTTGTAAAACTTTCATTTTATTTACCGTTATTTCTGAATAATTTTATTAGACAGATGCGACTCATTTTTTCAGAAAATACAATGTGTGTATACATTTTATTTTTGTATCATTGATAAACTATTATAGCTTTTATTAATATATATNCTCTCTAATACTGTACAAAATTCAATGAGTTTCAATGAAGCGACTCAACATTCCTTCGTTACTAGTTCAAAAGTGACGTTTTAGAGTTAGTAATGGAGGCTTGGTGCAACTGTCAACTTGAGATTTGAATCCATGGCGGAAGGAAGTAGTGCTGCACAAAAGAGGGTTTTAAAGACACTCCGTTGTTATTTCTTATTTATTTACACACTCGTGCCGTCGAACTGTTGTATAAACGCAATATCACACTCGTAGCCGTGCGATATGGCTGTATATCAGCACGGCTGTGATTCGGCTGTAGGTAATCACAGCGTGCTGATATACAGCCATATCGCATGGCTACGAGTGTGATATTGCGTTTATACAACAGTTCGACGGCACGAGTGTGTAAATAAATAAGAAATAACAACGGAGTGTCTTTAAAACCCTCTTTTGTGCAGCACTACTTCCTTCCGCCATGGATTCAAATCTCAAGTTGACAGTTGCACCAAGCCTCCATTACTAACTCTAAAACGTCACTTTTGAACTAGTAACGAAGGAATGTTGAGTCGCTTCATTGAAACTCATTGAATTTTGTACAGTATTAGAGAGAGAGAGAGAGAGAGAGAGAGAGAGTAGGCTATTACCTTTGTCTGAGATATAGTGCATTACATTCATTCTTCAAGTCGATGTTCATAATATTATATCCATTATAAAAGTCAGTTTGAATGTCCGCTGAGGAAAGCGATCTTGTATTTGTTCTTTTTACAGTTGTGGGAATTTTCCATAACATCCATAACGCCACAGCGCTAAAACAACTTCCTTTGCAAAAGTTCCTTTCAATTTAAAAGTCTCTTGTGACTCACAGACTCATTCTCCTGTAAAGTGTTGCCGCCATCTAATGGCGTATTAATGTAACTTTCACTCAATCCATATTACGCACTAATGGACATAATTATATAAAATAATATTTATTGAACAACAAAAAAAAAAAACACACAATTGTACAGTTCAGTCAAATGTAAAGCACTAGTGTGCCCGTGACGGCTGTCAAGTGTGCCTTGGATAATTACCAAATGCAAAAAAATAAAAAAAATAAAATAAATGCTACACCTCGTATTTCTATATTTCCTAATTTTTGTTTTCTTATTTAAAAAACTAAACAAAAAACAATGATATAGGTCACCCTTTACGCTTGTATGTGGGTTTTACAAATATTTAACGAATTAAAAGGATTTTAAAGAGCTTGTGACAAAACCTCGTAACTCCATTGGATCCTCAAACTGTCAGTCAAACCTCATAAATCCGCCTCACCTCGTGAATGAAGTGCTGCAGTTTGGACATCTTGTCTATGCAATGCAAAGGTAAATACAATTTGATATGTCCCGTCTAACTTAGTTGTAGCCAATATGCTATGCTATATAAAGGATGTAAGTTAATTATTATCAAATTTAACATAGCACAGTTCGACTTGCTCTGGAACAAATAATAGATTAATAAGACCAAAGATTGCCCGTTTTATGTACTCAAATTGAATTATGTCTAATGTTTAACCACTATTAGAGCCAGCGGTAAATCCCCGAAGCACTGGCCGAGATGAAGCTGTTCTCGGCGGGTACACGAGCACTGAACGGACGCTGACGCCCTGGAGCTCGCATCTGCGAAAACGTCAAAACAAATTGTAAAATAGGCGCTATTATTAAATATGAGTCACATATTTCAGGTCTAAACAACTACATTCTCGTCTAAAAAAACTATTAAAACAACAGTTCGTGGTACAACAAGTAGTATTCGCAAAAATTACGGTGGATTTGCTCGGCCGCCATGACGGTCACTTCTAGCGGAGTGATACAAACGGTGAAAAGGTAGGAGTGCTGTTATCACTGAAATATCGCACGGCTATCAGCCAATCAGATTCGAGAACCAGACAGAACTGTTGCATATATATATATATATATACACACACACACACACATTATAGGACGATAACTATAATGATAAATATATAGTTCTAAAAATTGTTCTAAATATAAAAGAACAGCAGAGTTCACAGCACAACTATAACGATAACAACACAGAGAAACAAGATTGTTGGAATCCCATTCAGAATGATTTTTTACAGCTGATGAACAATAAAAACATTGACAGCCAATCAGAATCCATCTGCTCGAGCATTCAAAGCGACAGACGATCATAATATCTTATCATTCTTGGTGTGAAAGGGTCTTCAAAGCTTGACTAAAAGCCACAAAAGCCTTGATTTTATAGGATGTTAAACCATGTTTGCGTGTGTTCTCACCTGCAGTGGACAGAAATGGGCCCGTCCTGGCCAAACTGCTCCTTAGTTTTATGCACCTGGCCAATAAAGTCAATGAATCCCTCTCCTGATTTGGGTACGCCTTGCTCCGGCCAATCAGTGAACTGGAACTGCCGTACGGTCCTGGACTGGCCGTCCTGTGAGCGAGAGAACAAACAAACAAACCAGTTACATAAACGTCAAGTCGAGTCCCATCCGTTTCTTTTACTCCGACAATCCCGAATCAGTCAATCGTTGGCTTCATCCAGACAGACGCTGACAGGCACAACAGATACGGGAGAAACTACGGCAAACATCTACTCTCCGATCTGAGCCAACTCCACACCTTTCTGCCTTTTGTCATCCTTTCTTTGGCTGGAATAACTCTGGGTTAAGGGAAATCGATGGTGTGTCCGCCATGACGAGTGTCGTCTCGTGGAGACGCTGCTAAATGGAGTGATCCGGGCGGGTGATCGATGGCGCGACTCGAGGTTTGGAGAAACCCTGCAGCTCCGGCACTGACGGATGAGAGGAGAGCAAAGACACCCGGCGACGGATGAGGCCTGTTTCGCAGAGCGAGAGAAAGCAAGCAATCGAAGGGAAGCTCAGGCAGAACGAGGCACAATTAAATCGTGCAGAAGGGGCTGGAAATATTCACTCATCCCTGCAGAGAGAGTCTATAAGAGAGGCTGACGGATCAAACCGGCCGAGTCCAAACTTAATCACAGCCTAACTTCAGGGCTTTTTGGATCACACATGCATTACGGAGCAGACAAAAGCTTGTCCATTTCTATTTCCTAGGCTGGGTGCTTTTTTTAAATTTAATTTTGCTTGTGTTAAATTCATTTGCATGAATCAGTTCAAACTACAGGTTTCAATTAATACAGTGAATTCTTCATTGTGTTCATTAAAACATCCGCCAATTATCAAATGAATACAGCAATAAACATACATTGATTATTTTTAACTCGATAAAAAAATCATGGTTCTTCTAACTGATCTCTATGCTTTCTTCCAGAACAAATACATAAACATTAACAAATATACTGAATAATGTCCACATTTATCTCCTCATGATCCCCTTCTGATCAACTGAAACAAGCAGTTTGTTTTTGCAGCAAAACATGAAGGGTGAAAGAAAACAAGGCGGAAAAGAGCCCGAACCGAATTGTGCGTGCACAACCCACAGGCCGAGCCATGTGTGTCCAATCGTGTGATTAAATACGTGACTTGTTCGCTGCCAAAGTGAGCGCCGCATCCTCCCATCATGCCTCAGTCCAGGCCCCGCCTCCACCAGTCCGCTCTGATTAAAGTTCTCATTGATTTGGCGGGCCTCGCTCTGCAGTCTGATTACTGGAGAGTCTGTCTGGATGATTCAATCACAATTAAAGTCCTTGGCTGGAGTGAGCGACGCTCGGGATGCTCATTTCGTCTCGGGCCTGTCCGCTCGCGTTTGCACGTACGGTGACAGTCAGAGTGTTTGGCTTTAACGGTTTGCTGGAAAGGCACTCGACTGATGAGGGCTCGAGCGCTTCTGCTAACGGTCGCTCAGCTGATAGGATGTTCAACCATTTCTAGAGGAAGACCTACTGCTGAGACTCATGGGAAGCACAATTATAAGATGGCTAACCACATTTTGGCTATCTACAGAAGAAAATTTCCTAAAAAAACATCTGTATAATTGGCAATAATGTGTTTCCAAAAGCAAGGGAAAATTAGGAGGGTCACTTACAAAAATACCATGGTATCATCATGTTTTTACCACATGATTTATATTATATATTATATTATATTATAATACTTATGCTTACATAATTAAGTTTCTAATCCGTTTTGTTTTAAATAGTTTGTTTTATTTTTCTTGCTGTTGACTTTAAGTTTATGATCAACGAATGGCTTTTCTGAGGTATACACGTGACATTTTTTACAACTGATTAAACTGACGTTATACAGATTTCGGTAAGCTACTGCAACTTTCAACATTTTTTGATTTTCATTCATGTTTATTTCCTTCTGTAAAGTAGTAAAGAGGAAGAGATGATCGCATTCACTCACGATCCTCAACAAGCGTTCAAGATGAAAAACAAAGTCNATCCCACACAATTTGCAATACCTACCAAATAAATTCCATAGTATATGAATATGATAATCATTCAGTACCATGGTATATATGAAATTACCATGATATTACCATGTTTTGCCCAAATGATTCCAAGGAAAAACTATGATATTCTTTGATGCGCCTTGGATGGTACCATGGTATGTGAATATAGTAATATTTAGTACCACAATATCAATGTACCATGTTATTTAGATGATTTCAAACATGGTACCATGGCAATACTGTGTTTTTTGGACATGCACCATGTTAATACAATGATATTATTGGAATTACGTGTAAATATTTCCTTTACAAAAATACTGAGTGATGAGAGTGATGGGATCAGATGGTAATACTATGGTATTCTGACATATACCATGGTACTGAAATTCATATACTGTGGCCTTTATATGGTACTTGTCCAAAATACCATGCTAGCACCATTTGTAGTACGGATACCATAACATTCACTAAAAATGTTTTACTTTGAAACCATTTCCACTCAGAAATTGAGAAAAATTCAGCACAAGACATTTTTGTGGTATTTTTCAGGACTCACCCGGGCATCCGTCACTTTAAACTCTCTGAGGATGTACTGTGGCATGTTGTACTCCGCCATGGGATCCACCACAAAGTACTGATATCTAGCCGAACGCTCCGCCGGCCAGTACTGGTGACACTTTTCCTGCAAAAACAAATCAAAGCGCAATTAAATTACATCATCCGGAAGCCGAAAGCTGTTGATCTTGAAGAGAAGCAGCACTCACTCGTCCCATCTCTCTCAGTTTGGTCAGCATCACCACAATGGTGGAGTTGTTCTCCCACAACATCCTCCAGAAGTCCTCGGTGGTCTCCGCTAATGGGCCCTGTGTGGCTATATACGCCTTCTGTTGTCTACAGGAAAGGGAAAGTCAATTAAATGCAGCAGAAATGTGCTCAAATTGGCAAAACGAATGACTTCCGGCTGCTTCGTCGCTGTCGGCGTACCTGTATCCATCGATGAAGCTGGAGTTGATATAGTCGGACCCTTCCAGCCCTCTGATTGGCTGAAGGCACACTCGAGTGGTCTCGTACGGCATGATGTTGACCAGGCGGTTTTTAAATTTGTTGCATGGCAGATTGGCACTTATGAATCTGGACGTGTGGGCTTTGGAGTTCGCTAAACGCTGTGGGAAGAGAAAGACACAAACATGATAACTAAATTGAGCTTACTTCCAACGAGGTTACAGATATTTAGGCTTGAAGGACACAACTAGCTGCATGGGAGTCTCAGACAGTCGTTTAACTTTTTATTTTTGGTGTAATGGTTCTATTTTTTCCTCTCCACCTGTTCTCTGTTCTTCTCAGACTGTTTATAAACAGGCGAGACTGGGTGACCCAGTTTACGTGGGGTTGCAGGAACCTGTCAGCGCTCATTGCTGTTATAATTATCAAAAACACCATTTATCGTCCATCGGGTGGCACGTAACCCTGCTCTGAAAAACTGGAAAGTCACACAAAACTTTGCCGACAATCGCCGAAATGGGTCACTGTTACTTTTAGGATGCCGCTTTGTATTGATACTGTGACAGAACACTACCGTTTTGTATGCACACATACACCTCGTACTCTCATGTCATGATCCAAATTAGAGCTTGTAACCATCAATTAACATCAACCAAGCCACAGTACCCGTGATTCTTCTCCGTTTCTAGGTCAGTTGTCTGGAAGGATTGTCTCCTTTTAACTGGACGAGCCTGGCACATCTAGAAACTGTGCCTCGCTCTCGCTCGCTCTCTCTCCTATGTTCTGCCAGGTAATGCCTTTGCCCCGTTATAAATCCATTCAGTTCCTGCTCCAGGCCTAGTCTTTCTCTCTCTTTCTTTCAGAAGCGGCCACTGGCTGTTTGTCTTTCCTTTGAGTCTTTGAGTAGCTTTCAAAGAGGGACCTGGAAGGGCATGAGGCATTCCGGTGGGAAGCGGCAGCCATGAACTGAGCTTTTGAAATAATAAGCGCGCACACACACACACTTTAGCTGGCTGGTTTAGTGGGCCGGGTTGATTTTATGGCTAGTAAGGCATACCACTACCCAATTATCTCGCTACACTGATGCTACTTCATATTTTTGTTCATTTATGTGAGGAACTGATTCTAACCAATTTGAGAACCAATTCAGACCTTTTCCTAGGTAGTTTGGCGACCTCTTTAAAAGAACCGACTCATTCATTAACAAACTGGACATCGCTAGTTGTGATTTAGCTGACAGAAAACAGAGGGCTTTGTTACTGAAACGTTACGTGATTTTCGAAAATAGCAATGGTACAACCTCGTTACTGAGAACTAATTGCTTCGCTACCTCACTAATGCTAGTGCCCAACTGTGCTCCCTGAGCTGGTGAGCATTACTTTGTTCCAGGCTAAAGAAATAGACTCAGAATGAGGGACAAAGCCTGAAAGAGCAAAAAAAAAAAAAAAAAACTGGGAAGAAGTAAAAGCTTTTCAAGGTCTCGGAGGCCAGAAACCTGCAGGACTGTTCAAGTCGCCAAATGGAATCCACAATCCCTGTCTGCTCATTAGTGAACGCATCGCTCCTCCTCAACATCCGTCTTCGTCGGGTGTTAATTACCCTTCCCAGAATCCCTCTCTGGCTGTTTTCAACTCGGCGACATCTTTTAGTCGTTTTTGTCACAACTAGAGCTAGATTTTCACATCTGCATCAATGGTAACAAAACATGCTCCCGAGAGAGGCACATTGCTATTAACTTTCCTATGTGGCACATTCGATTATCTTGCACCCTCCAGATCAACACCTTCCAGAGCATCTCGTCTGATGAGATGTAATTAGAGGTGAGAACTACTTTTGTGTGGCTAGTTGCACACAATAAGACTTTAACTTTGGTGTTCCTAATTGCAATGCCTTCTGGTTACCTTAAACTCCAGTTCCATGCCGCTGACGTGCTCTCCGGTCTCCACCTGCGCCAGCTTCTGAATGTAGGAGAAGAGGCTTCGTGCCGCCACCTCTGTGTTCCCACAGGCGACGGCCTCCAGAAGGGCGTCGTGGATGAAGCTGTACTGGTCTTCCGTCTGCACCATGTAGTTCCTCTGGGAGCGCATGAGGGTCACATGACCATAGATGTCTACAGTCTTCTCATGCTTGATGCGTTCTAGCATAGCATCAATCACGATGAAGCAGCCCGTGCGGCCCACACCAGCACTGAAAACACATGTTGTACAAGTCAGGGATGAAGGAAAGTTGCAGGCAAGTTTGCTTTTCTTTGCTAAGGACCACGGGGGAAACCAACTGCAACTGTTTGAACAACTAGACTTGTTCTAGACCAAAAGTTTTCGGCTTCAGGAGCCTTGAGAAGTAGGAACAGGGTTCAGACCTGCAGTGGGCAATGATGGGACCGGCGTCCGGTGGATTGCAGGTTTTCACCCTCCTGAGGAAGGCCAGGAATGGAGTGGGATACTCGGGAACGCCGTGGTCCGGCCAGGCGGTGAACTGGAACTGTCGAACCTCTCGCTTTTCACTAGAACCATTCTGAAACAAGAGCAATTGCCTTTATGTTAAGTTGCATGAATTCACAGGAATAAATCCTATTGCGATACATTAGTCCTAGTTCTAGCAATGCATGATTTAATTGCGTTAGCATAGTCAAGCACCTTTCAGCTATGACAATGCTTTGTGTGTTCTGGCATCACTTTGTGTCACCAAAATGTCTTCTACACTGTATTTCGATGCAAACAAGCGAGCCAAGAACTTGTCTGCCGCAGAGGAGATTTCAGTAAGAAGAGGGACAGACATCAGTGTCCTGCTAGTTCTAACTGTGAGCATTTATTTCTCATCCTGGACGTCTTTAAAGGGAGGTTTTGCATTTCAATGTCGCTGCTGTTCCAACAGAGGCTCCCTTTGAATAAATGAATAAATAAACGATGTAATTAAGAGCAAACTGGCCCAGTTTTGCCGGATACTTTTTTTCTCTGGCTGTCTTCTGCAGGCTGTGTTTCTCTGCAGTGGATGGGCTTGTGCAGGATTGTTTTTAAGAATTCATGACTCTGGGTTGACTGTGTGTGCGACTGCAGGATATGCGCACACATAAATACACCTCAGTGTTCCAGCGAGAGTGTGTGTGTAAGGGTTGTAAGCAAACTCTGACTATTCAGCCTGGCAATGCAATACAACGAACTGTGGTGCAAAAAAACACACCTCGTCTGTATTCGAAAATGTCCCTTTAGTAAAGACACTGTGATACGACTAAATAAGCCATTATGTCTAATCTAAACTGTCCAAGAAGACAATTTAATTGCTTATTCATAGCTTAGGAGATCTCTTGAGATCTCTTCTGAAACTAGTGGAATACTGGGGTTTTCATTTCTGGGACAAATCTGAGAAGATCCAATTACTGTCCGTGCTGTCTAGGAGAATCAATTGAGATATTGAAGAGATCTCATTTCTCTTTCCTGTGGGTTTAAAACGAAAGTTTAATCCCGTAACCATGAGCACACTCTTCATGCTCTGTACGACAGTCTTTCTTTAATCAATGCTTCGGCTCGTGTCTTATGGGCGCCCTTCAACTACAGTAAAAGCTCAATCCATTTTAATTCACGTTACCGTCTGACCGTGCAACTCACTGACCCCTCTCTATTTTTCTTCCTCGCTCCCAACCACTTCATGTTTACTTGACCGCTGCGTTGTCTGGGATGCCAATTTTGCATGGAGCCGTTTTGCTCTGGCCACTTAGCTAAGTGCCTCTCTTTGGCAGGCGTAACATTAAAAGATGATGGATGTGGAACGAGGAGATTATAAAAACATGCACGTGTGTTGGTGTATACAGTCGAGATGAGAACCCGGGGAGGGTTTCGGGAAAAAATGTCTCGTTCGCCTCAACCGTTTGCAATCAACCCGGTTGCGTACGTCTGTCGGGGCCGAAAGCAAAACTGTGTGATGCGTCTGCTCTAAGGTCCAGAGGGAAATAAAAGGTCCATGCACAACGTAAAACTCTTTAAAACAGCCAAAGCAAAGTGTTCCTAGAGGAGGGAGCACACCTATCTCAGAAACGCCTTGTGTAAACCAGGGGTGTCCAATCCTGCTCCTGGAGGGCCAAGGTCCTGTAGGGTTTAGCTCAAAGACACATACCTGGAAGTTTCTAAGAATCCTGAAGAACTGGAGTAGCTTAAATTAGCATTGGAGCTAAACTCTGTAGGACACTGGCCCTCTAGGAGTAGGATTAGGCACCCCTGCCGTAGGCAATGCTTGGATCGAATCTAGGGCTGTTTTCTTTGATATGAGAGCATGCTAGGTGGCACTATTGCACGGGTAGACACAAAAAGTCTTACCTTGTGTAGAGAGAAGGTGCGCACGCAGAAGGTGGCGAGTTCGATGGTGTCCAAGAGCGTCACTTGAATCATACCGTAGGTCTCCGTCCCTCTACTCGGCCAGTATTGATCGCACTTGATCTGCGGAGAGTGAGGGAATGTTAGCATACCTGATGTCTTTCAGGTTGGTTTAGCTGCCTTTATTGGAGGTCACTGACTCAGATTTACCTAGACATTTCTATGCAAATACCTCTCAAATTTCAGTGTGCTGAGGAATTACGTTGCTATTGAACTTAACCTCACTGAGATCCTGCTCATTTTTTTTTTTTTTGGTCAAATAATCATATGGGAGCCAACTAAAGCCTTTTGCAATGATACCAAATTACTTTTGATTCTTGAAATGAGAAGTAGGACTCATAATAGTCTTCGTACAGATTCACGGGGGTTCACACCTGCAATCACAAACCCTTCTTGTCTGCCCATGTCAGATCAGTTACCCTGGAATAATGTTTTCCTTCCCGCCTCTGACACCTGGCACATTGACAGACCCCTGGCCCGCCACAGCCCAAATAAAGATTCACTCAATATGTTGGGCAGTTGGGCCGCCCCCGTGCCCTGATACGATGTGACAGCCCGCTGCTTCAAAAATGTGCAGGTTTAATGCGTTCTTTGCGCTTATGCTGCAGATTGAACGGCTCACTCTGATCGCATCTGACAGAGCTCTAATACGCCATGTGGCGCCCGCTAAGATGGTGAGAGAGAGCAAGGGGGGTGTCCTGAGATACTGACTGAGTTTGCTGAGCCTGACAGTCTAGGGTGTGACAGAATCGTCTTCAATGAACTTCTGGACGTCACGGCTGAGGAAGTCTTCAAGATGAGGGCTTCTTAACTTCCTCTCTCGCTCTCTCTCTCTCCATTTTTTGTGGTAAATGAGCTGAACTGCCTGCTGATAGAGCCGAGAGATGATTCCCAGGTTGTTATCGGAGAGCCCCTTTTTTTATTTCCCTTCATTTTTCTTCATCCTTTTTTGCTCATTCATTCAACCGGCAATGGCATTTCAACTGGAATAATGTCAATTTGTTCAGTATGAAGCTCAGTCTTTTTAACAAGGGTTTAAGGCCTATTATATTTTTAGGGACTATTAGCTCTCTTCCACAACCTAGTGAGCTGCCTAGCTAGATGGTATTTTAAGGCATCACCGGCACGCTCCATATGCAAAGGTTGTTTCAAAATGTGAGATTTGGCAAAACTGTAATGCTGCATGTTAGTGTTGTCAAGAAACTGGAATTTCCAACTTCGATATGATACCCTGAAAAATATCGTTATTCGATACCATGGGAAAAACTGCCATACAGATAATTTATTATCTCATAATATTTTGATAATTTGGGTAATTTTGTTGTAATAGCTTATACACACAGCACAGGGAGGCTTTATTTGAATCGTTAAACTATATTTACAAAAAAAGACAAACAGTCAGTAATAAAATATGAACAAATAAATTGCAAACAATAGAACAAATAAATACAGAATAAAGAGACATAACATAAACAGTTTTAAGTTTTTCAGGTGGGTCTAACAGTATATTCAGGTCAGAAATACTACAGACATGAAATTAGCAAATGTAAAATAACATTGCATTGCATTGCATTTCATTGTAAAAATCAAATATAGATTAATGCTTATAATTAAAGTTACAAAAGTTATTCGGTCAGAAGCAGCGAGTGAGTTTATCTTTATCTTTTGTTTTTTGATTAACATGACAGACAGCAGCAGGAATATTAGGCTGCTGTCACTTAAGAATTTATGCACAGATTCAATATACTTTTACACAACATGTGTTTTCTCTCAGCTATTTACATTCCAAAACTGACTTTATTTACCTGAATACTCAGCAAGACAGGCATTTTGACATAATTGTGTATGTATTTGACTGTTTAAGCTCAATAAGCCACGAAAAATGATTCATTTTTGTACTTGCACGCTGTTTGAGGAGGTTTTATGAAAGCACCACTTATATAGATTAGCGGTGTGCACGCTTTTGGTGTGAACACGAAACCTGCGGGAATGTCTAAAATGATGTGCAATACAAGCACTTTTCAACCGAAGCGAATGAGACGAGTAAGTAAGAGGAGTAGGGTGTGTGAGAAGAGAAAGTGAGAACGTGCAGCTGGTATCGGTGTATTGATACTGCAGAAAAGGAGTATTGGAACCATTTCAGATAATTCAGTATCAATACATATCAAAATCAACTATGCTGCATACAGTGGGTACGGAAAGTATTCAGACCCCCTTACATTTTTCACTCTTTGTTATATTGCAGCCATTTGCTAAAAATCATTTAAGTTCATTTTTTTCCCTCATTAATGTACACACAGCACCCCATATTGACAGAAAAACACAGAATTGTTGACATTTTTGCAGATTTATTAAAAAAGAAAAACTGAAATATCACATGGTCCTAAGTATTCAGACCCTTTGCTGTGACACTCATATATTTAACTCAGGTGCTTTCTACAACTTTCTCCTATCTCCCGACTGCATCTCTGGAGCTCAGCCACAGTGATCTTTGGGTTCTTCTTTACCTCTCTCACCAAGGCTCTTCTCCCCCGATAGCTCAGTTTGGCCGGACGGCCAGCTCTAGGAAGGGTTCTGGTCATCCCAAACGTCTTCCATTTAAGGATTATGGAGGCCACTGTGCTCTTGGTTACAAAAAAATTTCTGCTGCACTTAAGGTTCCTATGGCCAGATCTGTGCCTTGCCACAATTCTGTCTCTGACCTCTTCAGGCAGTTCCTTTGACCTCATGATTCTCATTTGCTCTGACATGCACTGTGAGCTGTAAGGTCTTATATAGACAGGTGTGTGGATTTCCTAATCAAGTCCAATCAGAATAATCAAACAAAGCTGGACTCAAATGAAGGTGTAGAACCATCTCAAGGATGATCAGAAGAAATGGACAGCACCTGAGTTAAATATATGAGTGTCACAGCAAAGGGTCTGAATACTTAGGACCATGTGATATTTCAGTTTTTCTTTTTTAATAAATCTGCAAAAATGTCAACAATTCTGTGTTTTTCTGTCAATATGGGGTGCTGTGTGTACATTAATGAGGGAAAAAAATGAACTTAAATGATTTTAGCAAATGGCTGCAATATAACAAAGAGTGAAAAATTTAAGGGGGTCTGAATACTTTCCGTACCCACTGTATATCCTTAGTGGAGAACGCACCACAAATTATTTTATTTAGTAAACTATTTACTGTAAAGTATTAATAAATATTTACCTAATTAAAAATTGACTATTTAACCCAATACTTATTAAAAGCACACATTTTTATGAGTAGACTATCTAATGTTGAACTCTGTTGCATGCTTTTGCGCTGTCTATGTATACTGTTCCAAATCAGTCCATTAAAAGGCTCCATTTTGGTGAGTTTGCTGCCTAGAAGGGAGCAATACAGCTAGCTAGTTTTTTTAACAGAGCTAAAAAGAGCTACATTTTTTTGACTTTTGATGTCAGAAGAATGATATTTACTACTATTCTGAAACAATCCTGTATTAAACCACAAATGCGGTCTGTTTTTTGACTAGCCTCACCCGTGACTTCTCCTCCAGTCTGGTCATCATGACCACGGTGGCGGCTCGTTGCTCCCACACCATCCTCCAGAAGTCTCCAAAGGTCTCTGGCAGTGGCCCCTGCGTGGCTATGTATGCATTCTGCTTCCTGTAGCCGTCGATGTAGTTAGCGTTGATGTAGTCGCTGCCTGTGATACCTTGAAACGAAGCATGAAGGTTGGTAACTGTGAAAGTTAGAGTCAGAATGACAGAGACGTTCACTTTAAAAGGGACATATCATAAAAAGCAGGATTTTGAAATAAAATATTTTGATTGTTGGAACACAAACTTTATGAGAAAAATATCAGAACATAACACATGACCAATCAGATTTATATACTGACATGTATGTAGTAAAGCGGTCCTGATTTCACATGAAAAAATTAGTGTTAATGTATAATAGCGCAGGCAGCTGGAAATGTTGTCTTGTAAAACTAACTTTTAGCTGTTTTGGCACAAGAAAACTTGACTAACATTACGTGTTGACTTCAAAAGTGTGGTTTAATACCCCTGTTTCTAGACCGTTCCAAAATGGCTGACAATGTTGCTGTGTGAGTCTCTTAACTGGTGAAAAACTTGCTACTCCACTAACGTGATATACAGTCACAGTCTGGTTAGAGGCTATTGCAGAGCTTGTGACAGATATCCATCATAGAAAATAATCCCCAAGAAAGAAAAGCCATTGAGCCCCTTCACTGATTTTTTTCACTTCCTTCCAGCTTTTTCAGCCCTGTCTAGCTCTCTGAGGGCCGGCCAACAGCATCTGATTTAGGGCCAGATACTATACGACGGAATTAGGCTGGACTAGGACTAAATCAGCGAGCAGAACCCACGCCGGACCCCGTCTCGCTCTCTTTCTGCCATCGCTCTGGGCGGCCAGCAGTAAATCTCCCATAAAGCAGCCAAACATTCTCCCTTCTAAGCTCAGGATCCGTGAGGCAGCGGGAATAGAAGTAAAGACCTTGTGTGCCACTGATAGAGGTAACAATCTTAGGTCCTGAGACCACATAAATGTGGCCTTGGCCCTCGAAATTTGGGTCTCAGGGTCTAGTACTGGGTGTACCTTAAAGGTCTAGTCTTGGTCTGCGTACTAACATGCAATTCTCATAATCATCATAATAATATAGCTGATTTAACAAGCAAATGTAAATATATATTTGTGATTTGATGTATCATTTATGTAGCACAAACGGTGCAGGATGAATTATGCAACAAATTCAATACTTAATGTTAGGGGTTTTTTCAAATCCCTCAGTAGATGCAAATGCCATTAATTCTCTGAAACAAGTCACTTGTAATTACACTCGGGGTCCGCACTCGCTTCAGACCTCTGGCAAAATAACCTATGAGAGGCATATTTAATTGTACAGTTTATCCAACACAAAAGCTTCAATCACAAACATAGGCCCGCGGTGCTAAATTGTTGTTTTCGTGCTTTAACAACGAACAATGAAACACTTGGCCGTGCTCAATTTCTAGCCCCCGCTATGTCGGAGAAAAAGACAAAATTAGCAATTAGGGGGAAAAAAGAATGCCATTAAAAGCCTCTTCCCCGACTCACAAAGCGATCGCGGGAGTGTTTCGCTTTAGTCATAGCTAAGTGAACAGAGCACGGCTGCCTGCACGAATTGTTCCACCGCTGTGTCTAATGGCAAAATCACTGCACTGTAAAATGGAAATTTCGAACTTGATTAATTTATGCATTTATGGGCGCTGTCTTTGTGATGATTCTGTTACGCTGCGTTATTGCTCATCTAAATTGGGTCGTGGAGAAGTGTGGTGAAAATCAAGGTGATGCGACGACGAGGGAGGGAACCTGGGGGAAAAATAACTGTAAACAGCAAAAGAGAGCATTGAGCATTGACAGTCGCCTCTGGATGGAAAAAATATGGGCGTTTTACCAACATAACAGCAGAATCTCTCCTGATTTTCCACTGACATTTTATGTTTCATCCAAAAGCTTGACAGCTTCCATACCTCAACTGAAGGTACTCTGGGATATGGCTGTGCACTATACCATTTGCCTGCTAGTTTAATTTTGACTGCTTGTGAATTATCTGACTCTTGTTTCTTGTGTGTGCGTGACCAGACAATAAAATTCAGTGGGAAGGGGAGAAAGTAAATTGATTTATACGGATAAACACTATAAAAACGCATAATAAAGACATAAAATACTCCCAAATGCCCATGCTAGATCAGGTTCTTCTGAAAGATTTTAGGATCTTGCAGCAAAATAAATTTCTCTAAACAGCTTTTTTTAAAGCCAGACGGATCTGTGGGGGCGACAACAAAGTTCAGTCATTCTGGAACCTTTACGTGCAACGTATTGAGACGGATTTCTTTGAAAAAATCAGTGTGTGTGTGTGTGTGTGTGTGTGAATGTGTAGTTCTGCCCGACCTTCGATGGGCGCCAGGATTACGCGGGAGTGGTCGTAGGCGATGACGTTGGCGTATCGGTTCTTGGGTTTGTTGACCTCCAGGTTGGAATGCTCCCAGGTGAACTGCTGACCCGGATCGATGGACTGTGGAGAGAAAGTACGGAATGAAACCACCCTCAGGGCTTTTCCCAATCCCTCAGCATCACTGGCATGAATACTAATGTGAGAAGAGAGTGAGTTTACATCCGCTAGAACATCAGAAGAAGGTGGAGAAACAGAGGAGAGTTCAACATTCAGAAAGCGGGGTTGAGTGAGGCCACGGAGGACTAAAACTAACGGAAACTGGCGGGTGGGAAAGAAATGAGAATCCTTCACAAAGCAGCTGAGATAAACATTCACAACAAGATAAAAGTCCTGCTCCTGCCGCAATCAGAGCACACATTAAAGTGTAATTAAAAGCCGTCTGCTATCGTTTTAAAATATTCACGAGCATTCGGCCAGGTAGCTTTGTCGGGACCGTTACGTGGACAGTGAATAATAGCAAAGGAAACGCTGATAAAAGAGTCTGTTCCTTCCTGTGAGGGGGTGAATTATCTGGCGCCAGCAAGATAAATGCCACCACATTCCCAATATGAGAATTTCTGAATAAATATTCTATTCCCCTGTCGGGGTAATTTAGTATTCCATTATGATTCCGAGCCTGTTCTCGGGCAATGGCTCCGTCCCAGCTCTTCTAGCTTGAGGGATTTTTTCATTTAGGCGACCGTCTTTGCATGCTGAAACTGGGACTAAATAACCCACAATGAGGGGTTTGATGTAACTGTGATTACAGGCACAAATAACAGAGCACAGATCCTCCACAGGTTGTCCGTGCTCTCAAACATGTCTCTCTTATCATCTACCCTGAAAACCGCCTGTGGGTTTTAACGCACAGTCTGGATTGGTTTGGTTCTGCTCCAAGCCAAATGCCAGACTGTGCTGTAACATAACGGATCACAAAACGAACGGAAGCTTGGTGCCATAATCCAGAGTTTGGTAATCCACAGCATGCTTTTGCATAACACCCAGCCCACATCCTCATATCTGACCAAACTCTTTGCACCAAACCTCTTTTCTGCTCCACATCAGCATCCATGTCTAACGTTTTTTCCCTTCTCTAGCCCAGTTTTCTACATCACTCTTTGATTTAAGAGCTACTATTAGCATACTAGTGCACACTGAAGATCAAAAACTACATTCCTTCCATTTTTTCTTCTAGAGCAGCAGTTCCCAAACTTTATCTTCAGCTGACCTAAATTATGTTCTTGAAATGCGAGTTTAAAGGGATTTTCAACCTCTCAATAAATGAATAAATAAATGCAGTTCCATTGTAAACCTCTAGGTGTTCCCTTTGAGAAAACCTGTTCCAGAAGAAATGACTGTCTAATGCTGCCTTCACATGCTCTCGGAATTGTCTTAAATACGAGTTTCCGAGGTAAAAATTGCACATGAACGCCCTCCCATTTCAAAACTTGAACGCGATGAGATCGTAATCACAACTTTAGAAGTGGGAATTATCAAATTTCTGATAGCACGTAAAGGCAGCATTATTCACGAAGCCGGAGCGGATCAAATTTCCAGTAGCAATTTATGAAACTCTTAAGCTAATTTCTGGTTTGAAGGTGACTTTGCTGAATTACGCCATTGTTTACACATTTTTTTGCAGGTAGCGAGGTCAGAAACTAAATATTCAACAATCTACTACTCAGGCTGCTTAAGAATAACTTTCCTTCATTTGGTTAGCATATGCAGCTAATGCTAATCTATATGCTAAGCCAATGTCCCAAAAATGATAGCGGTTTGGCTCAACTCAAGCGTGCCCGTGTTCCTGCTGAGATATCAGGCCTGGCTCATGCTGGGAGCCATTTAAGACGGCATTAAGCCCCAGGGGTGGTGATGGCAGCACTGCTGTAGCACGCTGTGATTTAAGATGGACGACGACATTTGCTCTATGCAAATGAAGGCTGATTCAGCAATAGTGAGGGCTAATCAGCAGCCTCTACATGTACGAGCCCAGCACTCCAAACAGAGACATCCGTGCCTCTGCAAAACCCCGTGGCACGTGAGTAACTGCCATGTGTACAGTAAAAAAAAAATTGTCTCAATCGGCATTGGTTTGTCAGGAAAACCGACAGCTGCACCGTTCTGAACAGCCAACAATCTTTTTATTAACACAAAATAGTATTTTTTGCAAAATATGCCGTACCTCGTACTCCTGAGAGAGCTTCAGGTTGTCGTTGGCCTTCAGTAGTTCTGTGTGCTCAGCTAGCTCAGAGATGGGTATGGGAGGGTGGTTCATCATACCTGTGCCCCAATCAGGAGAAGAAGACACAGAAAGACAAGGTCAGTAAGACCACCACAGCCAAGAAAGGCAGTTAGAAGCAAAATCCCAAAAGTTGGTGGCGAAAGTGGGATAAGGGGTGGAGGGAAGACAACCAAGCAGGTAAGACAATGAGGTGGGACTGGAGTGAGGAACAGTGGGTGATGTTAGGGACACAGTGTGACCAGGCCAGAGCTCTACATCATCAATCCGTCCAATCAGGATCATCCTAATAAAGAAAGAAAAACACTGCCTTTATACTGACAATATGAAGGAAAAGGACCTAAGGATGATTGCTAAGGTGCTACAAAAACCCCAGACCAATTACAATGCTGATAGGGGGTCAAATGGTTCCTAATAGCTTTGCAATATTGCCAAAGCAATGAAATGTCTTGTTTCTCACTCCACTGTAGCTAAAACTGATGAGCATGAGGACTCTCCATACACTTAGACAAACCATACGTTTGTACTCAGCGGGCTAAGACAAATGAAATAATGCGCTTGGTTGCTTGCACAAAACCAAACAAATCTCCCCTCCAACCGAGTCACAGGAACAATAAATTGAAACAACCCCTAAGATCTGCCCTTGAGAAATATGTTCATGTCTGCAGAGCCGAAACATAAGATTTAATCAAATGCAAAATCTGAAAACTTCTATTTCACAGAGGCGAGACACAAGGCCAAAACCACAAGATTGAAGCTAGTCACCATATGTATATTGTTCACAGCGATGGTGACGGGAATGAGGGTATGGTATCTGTATTCCCTATGTAGGGCTAACCCTATGTTACTCTAAACCAGGGTTGTCCAATCCTGCTCCTGGAGGACCACCTACCAATAGGGTTTTTAGCTTGATCCCTTTTGAGCCAATTAAGTTCTTAAGGGTCACCAGAAACATCCAGGCAGGAAAGTGGCCCTCCAGGAGCAGGACTGGACACCCCTGCCCTAACCATAACTCTAACCCTGTCAAGTAGGGAGTTCTGGCAGTCTGATACAAGCTTTGGTCTTGTATTTTACCAAAAGGACTAATTTTCATGTCATTTATGGTCTTGCAAGAAAGAAATTTCAAAAGCAAAATTCGGACTGTTCTTACTTTTGTTGTCTTGCTGCTGGGGGGGGAGGGAATCTGGAATGCTTCCACACTAAACACGAAAAATATGAGCAAGCGAGTGGTAGAAAATACAATATTGCCTTTCCCTGGAGGAAACGTCTTGCCTAATATTTCTAACAGCTTTCCTTTTGGCAGAAGCTTGCAATAATTTCCTTATGTAATCCTTCGTTTGAGTGATGATGGGAAATAAAGTTCTTGAGGTGCAGGGCTGATGATGAGGGTAATCAGGATAAGGTAGGGGCTTTATTTGAGAGTTCTGGCCTGGGTTAAGATGACCCGATGGTACCGGTGCAAAGTGAAGTGCCGTGTTCTCTGCTTCAGTTCAGTCAATGCTAAGCAAGCGTGTCACAGAAGCAGCCGCCCATGCTAACTCTGCAACAGCTTCCAAGACCTTTCCTCAAACAAGCACTAGTTAGCACATGTTTGCTCAGACAAAACAAAAAACCCTAGGCCTTGCTGTGGAGTTAATCTAGTTAATAATTAGTAATGGAACAAGGCAGAAAACAGACATATCGTCAACAAGCTGTTGCTGAGATGGACGCTAACTTATTTACAGAGGCCACTGGACTTTCATCGTCTGCTTCAGAGGTCAAAAGTTGGCTAAATGTTGACATCTTCCTTCAAGAGTACTGTGATTTAATTAAGCATGGATAATCTGCATAATCACATTAGCCATGCTCAATTTGACCTCCAGTTGACACGTTTTTTTCTTCTCGAAATGTTGTATGCCGCAAATGACTTCGCTTGTGTTTGATTGAGATTGGACTTGCTAATTGGACGTTATGACACAAAAAATGACGCAAATGACCCATAATGCCACTCGACAAGATGCCTCGAAAAAAGTTCTGGCTGTTAGTTTTCAGTATTTCCCTCAGAACAAAGCTAACCAAACTATGCTAATAACAGTTGTCCACTTAAAAATCACTTTTCCACTGCCAGTATGTGAGAATTGGCTGAATTTCCGGACACTAACACTTTTGTTAGTATATAAATGTTATTTTCATCAGCCTGGCCAAGCTCTTAGAGATTGTCTGGAATCTGCTTTAACCTCTTAAGGTGAACCAAGGTAATGTATGCCAAAGCACTCTCGAAAAAGATGCGAAGGGCAACTTTGGCAAACAACCTGCGATCAGACCCGCATGCTAAATGACAACAGCCTCCGTAATGCAATGTGAAAGGCCATCTAGACCCAATCGAAGCCCAACAAACTCTTTCCAATGTCAACCTATTCCTCAACTTTGCTCCGTGTCAACAACAATTACTTGTCTTCCATCTTTCTTTTTCATAAACAAGCCGTTATTTGTTTGTTCTCAGGAATTTTCTCTCTGCAAGACGTAAAAAACAATTACATTTAATCTGATTGGGGTGCAAAAAATGCTTTAACCTTTGCAGATGACAAAGTTTTCATTGTTATCAAAATGTTGTATGTTTTTGCTGTACTAGGGCTGTCAATCAATTAAAACTGCACATCAACATTTACTAAGAAAATGAACCCTCCAAATGAAGATAATTAAACTCATTACTTTTAGTGAATACAATAGACATTACAAACAAGGCATTATGTACATGACTTTCATCTAGGCCAAAGATACTAAAAAGTCTATTTTAAGCCTTTTTAAGCAAGGTATATAACTCCTTCAAGGGCAAATTCCTGTTGCTGTTCATTTTCTATCTGCTCTCTCTGCCAGGATTTTTGCGTCTTCACCGTGGAGTCTTTTTATCCCATGCAATCAAGCTCAAGATCACTGAGCGAAAGAGAAGCAAACTGTCTAATTACATATTTTCAGTCTCTTATTTGCGCTTGACAGGTGATGCAAATAACAAATCCTTTTGATATCCTCTGCCGCTGTTCGCGAAACGATTTTATGCGATTGTTCATTTACATATAAAAGGAAAAACGCTTGGTATATTTCCCTATAAAAACAAAAAAAGGGAGCCGTGCTTCTCTTTCCTCTGCCTCGCTGGGGGGCGGGAGGGATGTATCAAATGTCGGACTATTGTTTGCGGAGGGTTTAATTAATTCGACTCGTTATCTCTGCCTGCAGAACGACCCCATCGGTGAAGAGCGGAATGGGGGGCCGAACAGACAGCTGAGCTGGAGGGGTGGGAAAAGAATGCTGAAATGTGTGGAGACCTGTGTAAAAATTGTACAGCTGTACATCATCAGCTGTGACTGCAGTGCTTTTACTGTGGATTAATAGAGTGCAGCCAACAGCCTGGAAGAACAAAGCAATCGACAAGCAGAAATACTGAACAAATTAAAAAGGAAAAATCAAAAGCCATGTTACGAATGAAAGTTAAAAGCAGTCATAATTAAGATGAAACGGTTAACTGCATTTGCATTTTAACTTACTACAGATGCATAATGCAGAACAAAGGTCTAGGATATATACAAGACATATACACTACCGTTCAAAAGTTTGGGGTCAGTAAGATTTTTTAAATGTTTTAAAAGAAGTATCTTCTGCTTACCAAGCCTGCATTTATTTGATTAAAAATACAAACAAAAACAGTAATATTGTGAAATATTATTCCAATTTAAAACAGCTGTTTTCTATGTCAATATACAGTAAAGTGTAATTTATTCCTGTGATCAAAGCTGAATTTTCAGCATCATTACTCCAGTCTTCAGTGTCACATGATCCTTCAGAAATCAATCTAATATGATGATTTGATGCTCAAGAAACATTTATTATTATTATCAATGTTGAAAACAGTTGTGTACAAATTTCTTCGATGAATAGAAAGTTCAAAAGAACAGCATTTATTTAAAATAAAATATTTTCTAACATTATAATTATCTTTACTGTAACTTTTGATCAGTTTAACTCATCCTTGATTAATAAAAGTATTGATTAATTTTATTTCTATCCCCCAAAAATTAAAATTCTTACTGACCCCAAACTTTTGAACGGTAGTGTATATGTTATGAACTTTCTATGCTTCACGTTGGCTAACACTGTGTCTTTTAAGCAACAAAAATCAAATAAAAAAGGGTATTATAATGCTATTATTTACTTTATTTTATCCTAAATCATGCACCTCATCTAGGAAAAGCAATTGCTAATGAGATACAGTCTTAGGTTTCATTTGAGGTACGACTCCTTTTAACTTTCCCAGGGTTACAGGAGTGAACATTAGCGCAGATCCGGCAGTTTGTGAAGGGAGGGGGAAAAAAAAGTCATATGCAAATGTAGTCGGAGAACACAACCCATTATTTCGGATGTGGGGCAGACGCATTAAAAAAAGATAAGAAAACACCAAAGCTCAGCGCGAGATGTGAGCACTAACTTTCATAGTCAAAACCGGCTTCACTGACAGGACTGCTTAGACCCGAATCTGTGAAAAACAGCAAACACCAAAAATAAAATAAAAGCATCCCTTTTAAATGCACTGATAATTAGTTGAGAACAAAATCTTGAAATAGACTGAAATAAATGGGAAAATAAGAGAAATGCAAGGAAATTAATGAGCAGAACATAGAACTTCTCCTTTATACATTTGCTCCCTCTAATTAATTTTTTTAACTATATTGTGCATTTTTAAACAGGCAGGAGAACGGACCACCCCTGCTTTGAATGAAGGCGGTAATCCTCGTGAGGGTCCTCGGTGTTGGATCCGACGCCAAGCAGTCTGTCAGACAGTGAAAGTAGGACACTCACTCATATATCAGCCATCCTTCATCCAACTTCAGAGCTGCTGATGTTTGTTAGACATACAGAATGACGCTATGAACCGCTGGAGATAGTGTTTATATAGCGATGCAATTTGAAAAGTCTGACATTAAGATACAAATATTTCACTATAGCATCTACCTGACTCCATGGTGGTTTTTCAAAGAATAAATTCTCAAAATATCAGATGGCAGCGCCGATCGAGCGGTAAAACGACATACGGTCACTGTTTAGTGCTCGACGTCTGTCCAGCTGTCTGGAGAGTGAGCGGAAGAGGAATGTCTTTAACTTCTGTTGTCGAGGTCTGAACCATCTGTGATGACTTTAGGCACACGACACCTATGCAGACGGGCCAGATTAACACATTAGCAAGTGGATCACATTTGAATTAGCATTATAATTAGCATTATAAGTATGGTTTAGAGAACAAAAGTGAAATGTACTTTTTATGCTGCAGATTAGCTAACATGACTGTTGTCAATAAAAAACATAAATATAGGAAAAATAAGATTATTTTAAAATAAGATTATCTTTTATTTGTGACCATGTTTGCATCAATCAAAATAAAAAAGGCAAACCTGTAAAAATGTATAAATTCGACAGTCATATCGGTTATCATTCGTAACATAAGAATATTTATCGGTTATCTATATCTGCCAAAATATCTATATCGGTGCATTGGTAATAGCAGAAATTATTTAATACTTTATTGAGTGGGTGAATTATCATTGTAGTCCAGGATTAATATTATACTTAGCATTATAAATATGAATGCATAAAACTTATGCAGGAAAAAATAGATTATTATATTTTTAAGTTTATTTATTTAATTATTTATGCAATGTATGTATGTTTTATTGGTGGTCATGTTTGCATTATCCAAAATAAACATATAAAAAGGCAAAACTGTATAGATTTATAAATTTGACAGTCATTTCGGTTATAATTTGTAACATAAAAATAGTTATCGGTTATCTATATCTGCCAAAATATATATATATATATATATATATATCAGTGCATTGGTATTAGCAGAAATTAAGGTTAATACTTTACCGAGTGGATGAATTATCATTATAATTCAGGATAAATATTATGATTAACATTATAAATAGAATGCATAGTATACATGGTGACCATAAAAAACTTTTGATTATCTGTATCCGCAAAAATAAATAATAATATTAAACATTACTACAGATGATTGTTATAAAACAATGATTAATTGGAATAATTAAAATAACTTTATGTTTTAAAATAATAAAAAAAGTATTTAAACAATTATTAAAATAATCATCGGTTATTGTTTTAAAATGTCTACATCAGTGCATCGCCTTAATTTTAAAATCAATAATAAAAAAAAACAGTGATGTGTGTCAAGATTTTTGCAGCAGCCTAAAAAATGACAAGAATTACAAATCTTCTATTTACAGACAATTTATCACAAAACAGTGGTGTATGTTTGCTTATCGTATTGCATTAAACTGTTTGCTAATAAAAATGTTTGTGTTCTAAAACACTTAATACCCATGCCGACAGACTAAAGAGGAGGCAGAAGAATTGAGCACAATCTGACCCTAAATGTGTTACAAAACAAACAGAATGTCAGTGTCTTATCTCATTAGGATAAGCGCAGTGGTTGAGCCCCGCGTTGGGCACCATATGTGCCAGTCATCCAAGTGAACTGAAGTGTGCTCCTTTGAACAATGGCCCCTATTAGCTAATGGAAATGTCGCAAATGTTTCCCCGTCCCAGTTAATTAGGCTAAAATGTCCGCTTAAATAAAAATTCACCAAGCAAAGAGATAATGACATCCAGCGCTTAAAAAGAACAACGTCGCGTCACAAATTGAACGCTCCTCAATTAATAAAGTCCAACGAGGACGACTTCAATGAGGAGAACCTCTGATAGTGTTGAAGCAGACGGAAAAGGCGAGAAATAAGATGAAAGCATGCCAGGCTCATTTCAGATGTGTTATTAGGTGGCTACAGGACAAGATGCCCCACAATGGACAGGTGATTATGGGAAATGAGGTGGCGATAGCAGCTTTCTTGCTTTCTCCACCTCCATTTCTCATCTGGCTCTCGTTTTATCCCCGCTGTAGGAGGAGAGCTCTCGGCAGAGGCCGCATTTTGACCCTTCTCGGGCAGCTGCGGCGAGATTACCGCCTTTGAAACAAGAGCTGTTTGATGGGGAGATGCCGAGAGCGGACAGGAGAGAGACGCCTTCAACAAATTTACTTCAAGGAGCCACGGAGAAATGTCAGACTAGGTTTAGCATCCAAAGCCAGGGAAAATGAGAATGCTCTTTGAACTGGGAGGATTTGGAGGAGACAAAAGATCGTCTGCTTTTGAATGAGTTGAGGCGAGACAAGGATGGCGACGGCAAATACATCTCTGAAATGACCTGGACGTTGGATTTCGTTCAGAGTTGGAGGAATGTTGTAAGCAACCCCTGAACCAAATATAAAATAAAAATGATTGACAGGCTGTACACAATTATTAACTAATAAACCGCATCAGTAGAGATGCAAATTAGAAATAGCAGCAGGTGCACCTGAAATTGACAGTTAAATTAAAGTTAATTGACAATATATGTCACTTCTGCGCACTTCAAAGTGAATGCGCGTTTGAAAGGAAAATATAAAAATATTGTCAAAAAGGCTGTATTTTCTTCATGCAAATTATAATTCTTTAGTTTATTTCTTTAGATTTGAAGGGTGAAATATGACCTAAAAAAAAATATGACAGGTTTCATGAGATGAAGCAGAGAAAAGTTATTCTTTAAAGTAATCAGATTGTCTGTTCATGTGCATATACCTGGGGTTTGGAAGTTGATTCGTCTCATCTCTACGGGATCTGTGGGGTGGTGAGGGGTGATTTCGGCGTTGTTCAGCATGCACTTTGTCCGTGGCTCTGACTCTTTCCGTTTGCTGCTTTAAAAAAGGAAAGAAATACATGGAGACTAAATGAAAACTGACAAATGAATCATAAAATAAGTAAACCAAATCACAAAAAGATCAACGATTCCATAATTCAGATAAATGACTTTTGAATGATTCTTCAATCAGTTTGACTGATTCAATAAACATCTATGTCGATCTATCTACACAGATCAGGCATAACATTATGACCACCTTCCTAATATTGTGTTGGTCCCCCTTTTGCTGTCAAAACAGCCCTGACCTGTCGAAGCATGGACTCCACTAGACCCCTGAAGGTGTGCTGTGGTATCTGACACCAAGATGTTAGCAGCAGTGGCGGTTGACAGGGGTCAGCATGGGCACCCTGACTGGTCTGCGGCTATGCAGCCCCATACGCAACAAACTGTGATGCACTGTGTATTCTGACACCTTTCTATCAGAACCAGCATTAACTTCTTGAGCAATTTGAGCTACAGTAGCTCGTCTGTTGGATCGGACCACACGGGCCAGCCTTCGCCCCCCACGTGCATCAATGAGCCTCGGCCACCCATGACCCTTTTGCCGGTTCACCACTGTTCCTTCCTTGGAGCACTTTTGATAGATACTGACCACTGCAGACCGGGAACACCCAACAAGAGCTGCAGTTTTGGAGATGCTCTGACCCAGTCGTCTAGCCATCACAATTTGGCCCTTGTCAAACTCGCTAAAATCTTTATGCTTGCCCATTTTTCCTGCTGCTAACACATCAACTTTGAGGACAAAATGTTCACTTGCTGCCTAATATATCCCTCCCACTAACAGGTGCCGTGATGAAGAGATAATCAGTGTTATTCACTTCACCTGTCAGTGCTCATAATGATATGCCTGATCGGTGTATATATGTATATAGTGCAGAAAACACTGTTTATAGTTTATATAGAGGAAGCTAGATGCTAACACAAACAAAGCTATGTCCACACACAACACAGCCGAGGGGCACACTGGTTAAACCCGCTATTTCATTGCACTGTTTTTTTCTGACATCTAATTAAAACTTGCTTTTATGCTGAGGCAGGTTGTTTTCTTTTGCCCCCTTGAAAACAGCAATAAAATACTGCTAAGCCTTACCTGTCAGGCTTGCTGCTTCCGAAGAAAGCATTGAAGTGAAATAAATATATAAAAGGGAGAAAACACAACAAGAGAACAAGGGAGAGGAGAGAGGGGAAAAAAATCAATAGAGTGCATTTAAATTCACAGGGCAGGCTAGCGGTGCCAGATTAGGCTCATCTGCATTTGGACAGACCTGTAAAAGATGTGTGTTTGCGCCCACCGGGGGGCTATACGATCTCCAGACACCGGAGGTCAAACTCAAGGTCCTGCTGAGGGAGGAAATACTAGCCAGGAGTCGTCTGCTTTTAACCTCATTCGTGAGGTGCTAATGAGGAATAGCTTCCCTTTGAGTTCGAGCACGTTTGCATGCTAAAAGTCAAAGCGGTCTGCTTTGGCCATCCTCTGAAGCTATTAGCTATTAGCCATCACCTCATTAAATTTTGATAAGATCGAATTGATTGCTCTCCTCAGCTCTGCTTTGAACTTCTCCAAACTATGCTAACGGCTGAGGGCAACATTTCTAATAAAAGATTAAATCGTTCTTTTAGCATTTCTTCACCTCATAATGAATTTACAGTGTGTTTGTTTGAAGATAGTTCCACCTACTTGTTATATAAAGAACTGAAATGAAAATCTGTGTCTGAAACCGAAATGTATAATAAATTATATTATAATTAGAGATGCACCGATGTATTGGCCAATAATTAGTATTGGCCGATAAAAGCAATTATTTTCACTATCGGCACACTGTCGATTGTTTAAAAACAGCTGATGATCAGGGCCGATTATATCCTGTCAAGCAAATGGGAGTGGGAAAATTATGTTCTTATGTCTTATGTTCAGACTGCAACTCATACTGTGTCTGAAGAAAATCTCTCATGTTGAATTTAGGGCAAGTTAATGCAACAATAAAGCATTAACAGTTAAAAATAGTGATGTTAAAGCAGGCTTTATATGATGCTATGAATCACCCATAGTTCAAGCCACGGTTGCCAGGTCCGCGGTTATCCCATCCAATAACCGCAAAGAGCTTTGTGCGTTGTTTCTTCTGATAAGAAACAAAGTCTTAGCTTTCAAATTCTGACCATTTTATCACGAAATTCAAACAAACAAACAGCGTTTTGACCCTCTTAAATGTGGCGTGACAGATCACTGTAACGGCTCAGTTCAAGCGGCAGTGCAAAGCACAAGTATTTTCTTCCACTTTACTACAGCACAAAAAAACATGCATGAACATCAGAAAGTAGGTTAAAAGATACAGTACAACTTACCGAAAACCATATCATGTCTCCATGAAGACAAGTGCTTATGAAACTACCTTATGTGCAACTGAGTTGCATACAAACAATTCAGTTTTTAAGTGTAATTATTATACCTTAAAAAAAGGCAGTTGAATATAATAGCTCTGTTGTTTATTTTTAAGCTCTAATATCAATGTAACAATTGAGAGGCTTCCCTGTATTGTTTGCAGCATAATTTTTTTTTCCTTAAGAAAATCAAACTATCGGTATCAGCAGATCTCATTCTTAATAAGAAATTTAGTATTGGTGCATCTCTACTTATAATAATATATAAATTATATTTATAAATGTATTAGGTCAAATATCCCATATTTGCTGGTACTGTAAATGGTAAGGAAAAACTAAATTTAAATTCATTATAACGTCAAAAGTCCACTCACTTCTTATAGAGGAGAATCGCAATAACAATACAGATTATGAAGACCACAGCGAGAACGGGTCCCACCACCCAGATGAGTCCGTCCCCTCCTGTCTCCACAGGCTGAGGGTCCACATCAGGAGCTGTGATTGGGTCTGTGTAGGGGCTGGACGCAAACGATTTCTGCCCATGCGAAAATGGTTAACAGTTGGTTGTCATAACATATCAAAACACCAATTTTTGATGGATTAAAAAGGCTTTATCTTTATATTTTACTCACCCCTCCAGTGGTGTTAAGCTCAGCTAGGATGAAGAACACATATTCCTGCCCAGGGTCCAGAGCCCTGTTTTCAAAGCCGCTGTGCACTCTCTGGTCACCCAGGGTGAAGGATGGCGGCATAGATGAGGGCTTGAAGCTGGCAGCGATGTAGGGACGCTTCCCGTCCACCTGCTTGAGCTGACGCTGACCGAGTCTTTTGTCGCCCAACAGCTATGGGAGAAAAGACTGCTTGAGAAAAACTGAAACCAGCATCTAAAACACAACATATCTAACATATCAAAAACCAAATCAACATTCATACTCTCAAGCAGTGCTAATAAGCAGCGCTTGTGCACTGACGCTAAACAAAATGGGCTATCTACTTTAAAAAACAAACAAAAAACAATTAATTTGGAAATCACATTGAATAAAATAATATATAAACAGAATACAGGCACCCTTGGGCCATCCACAGCTCAAGGTCAAGTGACCAAGCGTGGCAGTTTGCCAGCGGGTAGGGATGAGAGCTGTGTAATTGTCCCCTCTCCCTGACAAACCCCTGGGGAACATTCCCACAATGCTCATGTGAGAACACTTTCCATGGCTCTGGCTCCACTGTGTCTGCGACAAAAGGACAAAGACTTGAAGAAAAAAGGGTATGTTCACCTCTTCTAAGTCCAGCTCATCTGGGTTCTTGATGTGTCTGATCGGTCCTCTCCCCTTCTTCAGAGGAACCACCGCAACATAGATTACCCTGCAAGAGGTCAAGATGGCGCATAAAACAAAGAATTCCCCCCACATAAAAAACCGGCAGTATTATAAAAATATTAGGCTGAAAAGAAATCTACTTTTCCATATCTTTCAGAGCATAAAAATGGGAATATCTAGCTAAACGATTTCAAACGAAACCTGAAAAACCTTGCGTAGAGTGCGTTTCTAGCCTAGGACAGTGTATGGTTTTCCTCACTTGATCAAGTCTTTGTTTTCCAGCGGTGGGAAGACAATGGTCAGCGTACTGTCCGGCTCTCTTTTCAGGTCCAGCTCAGGCTTTCGGACCAGAATAGGTGGTGACGTTCGGGCAATGAGCTTGTGTTTGGGTCCACCGTCGTTGCTCTCCTGGCAGGTGATTCTGAACTCATAGGTGACGTTGGGTCGTAAGTTGGTGATGAGAGTTTTGGTCATCCTAGCATCAATGTCAACCTTCTGCCGGTTGTACTCGATCTGTGAAAGAATGTGCGTGGATAAATTGTTCACAAAACACGTAAATTGACTCAGAGTCCGGCAGGTACTCATTTGAACCGGATGGACAAAACTGATCCCCTAACAGGAATTGCTTACCATGCAGCGGTATGGGAAACGGCTATCGAAAAACTTCCAGGTCAACAGTACCGTGGTCTTGGTGACCAGCTTCACGGTGAAGTTCTTAGGAACATCTGTCCAGAGGTAAATGGAGGGAACAAATTGAGAAAAACACTTTAGAAATGGAAAAAGTACAGGAAAACTGAAGGGAAAGAAGGCTGATAGAATGTTCGGCGTTTGCAACCATTTTTCTTTTTTCCCCCCAAGGGAAAGGGGCTTTGGTCCCTCGGAGTGAGCGGAGTGTGGCGTTAGCTGTGAAGGGGAGGGAGGCGCTCAGTTGGGACAAACAGCACACTAGACTGGACTGGTGAACACAGAACCACAGGATCGCACAGTACTCTGCCTGCCCTGGCCCGGCAGTGCCGCCCCAACAAGAACATTTGGCAAGCAGTTCCCATAATCCCCCTGAATGCTTCCAGAATAGCTGAACCCACATTATGTTTGAGTAACCCTCTGCTGCATACTCTCAAATTTGGATAGGCACTGCCGTGGCAGAAAGCCCGACAGGAACGAGGACAAACCCCAAACACAACTGTCATGCCCACACTTGTTAGCAGTGCATCATGGGACGCCATGCTTCAAACCATCCCAGTGTGGGAGCGGGGGGAGGGGAAAGGTGAGTACAGAAAAGAGGAAAACGAAAAAATAAATAAGAAAAACCCAAACAAAGTAAACAAATGTGCCTAATTCCACTTCAGATTTGTGATCTCCTTGACGAAGTTCTCGCCTACCCTTGATACTAGGGAAATTTTGTGGTTAGATGAGTGAATGTGCTGGGCGTGTCTGACCAACCGGCACTTACCTCGCAAAAATTGACGCTCCTCCCCTTTCAAAACTGACTGACTTTAGCTTACTGACTTATTTTACCTTGTTGTGGGGGAGGGTGTTAGTGAGGTATGTGGCTCCCAGAGAACTTTATATAATCGGGTGTAGGTGCTTGCATTGTAGAGGTTTGTCCCTTGAGGCGGTGAAATGAGCAACCCCTACCTGCTTTATAGGCCACTGTTCGATACTGGATCGGTGGGCTGTAGGGCCCTGGACCTACACTGGTGTGCGCTCGGATTTTCACATCATACACTGCGTTGGGTCTCAGGCTGTTGAGGGTGTAGCTCTTCTCGCTTGCTGGCAGACGCAGTTCCTTGGGTCCACCAGCCGTTCCCGCCTCCTGGTAGGCCAGTGTGTATTCCGTTATAGCACCGTTGCGCTCCGCTAGCACCGGAGGCAGCCAGGAGAACTGGAGTGAGCAGCAGGTGATGTTGGACCCTTCGGTTATTTGAGGATACCCTCGAGGAACCTCTTCCGGGACTCTCAGTTCTCGTGTAGCCTCTTCGCCAAATCCTGATCTGGACTTGGCGGACACTTTAAACACATACGTGGCCCCACGGTGGATATTGCTAATGGAATATTCGAGCTCCTGAGGGCTGAACTCCAGTGTGGCCAGGGGGCTTACATCTTTTCGGCCAAACTGCAGCCGATAGCCCTGCACCTCGAGACCCGGAGCGATGAAATCTGGGGGTTGCCAGCGTACTAATGCAGTAGTCTCCGAGTTTTGGTTGACGGAGAGAAAAGGAGGCCCCGGCACTGCAGAGAGAGAGAAAGAGAGAAAGAAAGAGAGGGACATTACATTAAGTTCAAATGAACCGTATCTCACTTAAGTTTGCTATATCAAAACCAAATGTCTTTTCATCCTGTTACTCCCTACTAAATAAAAGGCACCTGAAACAAATTTAAAAGGATTACAAACCCATTTCCTTTAAAGTACAGTTACATAAGCATGTATTTATTGTGCAAAGTGCCATAAAGGCGTTAACAACACAAATATACTCCATAAGTAACTGCAAATGTTTCTAAATCATAGTTTTACGTCAGAACAGCCTGTTTTGAGAATATTTTAAGTTAACAGAAGTGACTAGATGGTTGTTGAACAGATCACTGGCTAAAATATGGTGGGTTAACTGCCATATGATAGAGAAGGAGAGCACACAGGAGGATAAATTACTCCAGGAAAAAAAGGAGAGCTGATGAAGGTGACGGGGAAACATAGCAATCTGCCGCAGCGAGAGGACAACGAGGGTCAGAGTCGGCGTGATTGTAGCCCGCTTCCCCTCGCCAACAGCACTCCAGTCCACTCCACTGGATGACACACAATCCTCTCCACAGGATCATAGGCACGTTTCCCATTAGGCCTTGCATTAACGGCCACTGTTGACCCACAGCCACTGATTAAGATAGGATTGCATTTCAGGCTCACACCCTCCCCTTCCTATTTCCCTCTCACTCTCTGTCCTTCTCATCTCCAGCAGAGGAGAAGCACCAGAGCTGCTGCGAAAAAGAACAAAATAAAATAACCTTCAGCTAACATGCAATTAACCTGCCGACAGGACTTACAGTGAGTTATATTAGGCGAATAAAGCACGACTGCCAGCTGACATGACTTAGCCCTGAGAAAACTGCATCGCTGCATTCTGGGTCGAACTGATATCAAAATATACAAAAGACAAGGGCAAAACTAACCAAATATGTCTGAATATAACCGTCCGACTTAATGTCCTCAGCACAGGATGACAAAAGGTCAAAATAATTAAAAGTTTTTGATTAATTATTTCTTGTGTACTGTAGAAAAATTAAAGGAACATACCACAAGAGACCATATTTTACAGCGATTTTACCATGGTGAAGGTATGTAGGCACATAAGCATGATGCAAAGCACCTATTTTACGTTTCTTAAAACGTTAATTAATCAAATCAGATTTTTAGAAAATGAATAACTACTGATAATCACAATAAATAAAATTGGCTTACAGTTGCCATGCAACGTAGCACCTAATATAGATTTCAAACACAGCTGATTCAATCTAATTTTAGAGCTGGAACACCATAATGCCTGTTTGTAATCCCATAATCCAAAAAATGCAGTCTACAGAAAGTTCAACTCCATGCCACAGTATCCTGGCATCAGACGCTATTAGACAAGAAGCTCCAGAGACCAACGAGGAGCTTCACTCTCCACAATCAGGACTGGAGCAAGTGGCCCTAAGTGGACCAATTAATTGAAGAGAATAACCACAGTGCCGGGAGGATTGTGAGTCATCCAGACTCTCTGGTCCCCGAGCCGTGGCGGCCGTCCAAGCGGGCACTCGTGAAGAACACCTCCAGCCTCTGCATTAGCATGCAATCTGCTCATCTCCCACAAGGATGAAGGGAGACAGGAGGAAATTAAAAACAGGAAGGCTTGTACTTGATCGGAATCTGGCCTAGGGACGTCTAAACTTAAAGACGTTGCAGTTTGTGTTTAACGCACATGGAATTGCGAATGATAAGGCGTATTAGCGACGAAGGGTTTGACAGCGCACACATCAATCAGTCTGTCGGCTCCGAAACGAGAACAGAATCAATCATTTCCATGTCGTTCCTCTTGGACAACAGGCAGCATCAATTAGATCAATACAAGGACATCTGCTTTGAGATCAAGGCGCGGTTAACTGATAACGCAGCTCTTTGAATGCAACATTAATAATATTCATCAATATGGCTGACACATACTTTAACATGATACAAAAATGACAAATTTTTATTTTGTACCATTTGTACCAGTGTTATTTAGGTATCATTGATATACTTGTCACGGTTCATGAATCCGTTGTCTCATCCTGGTGTCTGTGTGATGGTGTGGGTGTGTCACCTCATTGTTTTGTGTGGGCGTCGCCGCTGATTGTTGATCAGCGGCAGCTGCGGGCACTTACCATCGGCCTATTTAACGCCTTGTCTTTCGTCTCTTGTTTGTCAGATCGTTGTTTGGAGTCCGGTGTTTGTGTCTCGTGTTCTCGTGTTGTGTGTTCCCTGGATTGGACTNTCACTTCACTTCACTTCACTTCACTTCACTTCACTAATATTGTGTTGGTCCCCCTTTTGCTGCCAAAACAGCCCTGACCCGTCGAGGCATGGACTTCTCTAGACCCCTGAAGGTGTGCTGTGGTATCTGACACCAAGATGTCAGCAGCAGATCCTTCAAGTCCTGTAAGTTGCGAGGTGGAGCCTCCATGGATCGGAAGTGGACAGGGGTCAGCATGGGCACCCTGACTGGTCTGCGGCTATGCAGCCCCATACGCAACATACTGATGGACTGCGTATTCTGACACCTTTCTATCAGAACCAGCATTAACTTCTTGAGCAATTTGAGCTACAGTAGCTCGTCTGTTGGATCGGACCACACGGGCCAGCCTTCACTCCCCACGTGCACCTGTCGCTGTCACTGGTTCACCACTGTTCCTTCCTTGGACCCCTTTTGATAGATACTGACCACTGCAGACCGGGAACACCCCACAAGAGCTGCAGTTTTGGAGATGCTCTGACCCAGTCATCTAGCCATCAAAATTTGGTCCTTGTCAAACCCATTTTTCCTGCTTCTAAAACATCAACTTTGAGGTCAAAATGTTCACTTGCTGCCTAATATATCCACCCACTAACAGGTGCCGTGATGAAGAGACAATCAGTATTATTCACTTCACCTGTCAGTGCTCATAATGTTATGCCTGATCGGTGTAATTTATATTAACTGGTTTTTATTTTAATATTTTCCATTTCCATTTAAATTTAGTTGTTGTCATTCAGTTGTCATTTTTATTAATTTGAGTTTTTTTTTGTTTTAAATATATAGTTTTTTATAAATTTTTACTTCAGTTTCAGTTATTTTAGTACTTTACATTGAACTAAACAAAAATTGAGAAATGTTGCCTACAAGCAACTAGCTAAAATAAAATAAGTTGTAATGACGTTTTTATGGTTTTAGTTAACAATAATAGCTGATCCGAACGACTGAAAATACTAATATCCACTCTAGTGCACATTATTCCGCCACTTGAAACTTGAATGATGGCTCGGCGTGACTGTAGAGCCTGACTGACGGGCTTTGCGGTGCAGAGTCGCTGTTCTGAAGTGTATCTCCGACATGCAGAATGGCAGCTCGGGGACGGACGGCGCTCTCAGATGACAGGCGGCCTTGCGGAAGGTTTCGGGTTTGAAAGGGGCGGGTCGGCCCTTATCAATACAATAAGGCAGGGGCTTAAATTGTCTGACAGCATTATGTAGCCGAAATGAGGCATGAAAGTGCCCCGGAGTGGCTCCTCTGAGCCCCATTGGTCAAGCTTCCCCTCTGTTCTGGCACATGAAAGAGCGCAATGCCACTTCTTTAAGTAGGGCTGAGTCTGCCCTTGTTTATTTATTTATTTCTTTTGTCTGCTGTAAGCGTTTCGCCACACTTTCGGAGGCGGGAAGCACAGGGACATCCTTCCTTTGAGCCGGCGACTGCGCCACATCACTGCGTGAGGGAGAGGGAGAGAGATAGGCGTTGAGACTGACATGCATATGTGGCGGGACTGTCACACTTGACACCTGCGATCGGCACACCTGTCTCGTCAGCGGCTGGAGTTTGAGCGTTAACTGCAGCCGAGAAAAGAGCCAGGCTACGACACTACTATTTGATTACCATTATTTATATAATATACTGCTTAAAAGGTACTTATCATGAGAATATCATGGAATTACCATGATGGCAGCGTCCAAAATTCGCTAGCATGGTATTCACTTTTCTATAGTGTACTGGTAATACCATGGTGCGTTTAAGAAAGGAAAACCTCAGAAATTCTAACACTAGGGATGTATACAATTTTTTTTTAAATCAACTTGTTGGTTGGTTGTCAGGTGGAAGCCCTGTATGATCAGGCAGGATAAGCGCAAACTCTTCATAGCGCTATTTAACAGTCCATCTTAAAACAAAACGCTCATGGCGTCAGACACAAAAAAAAACAGCGAGAAGCAACACAACAGCCAAAACACGTTGGTCTGCATGTGTTCGGAGATAGAGTACTTATAAGGATATCATGGTACAAGTACTGCATGGCAATAGCAATTTACTTCCCTGTATAATTAGGCTAACAGACTGAAACCATGCGCTAACATTTTCTGAAGTTTAAAAGATGTTTTTTTCCATCGCACGTCATCCTAAAAATGCAACGCTCATGATACAACCAAAAACTTCATCTGCATGTGTACATAAACCAACAATTAGAAAACACTTTGAGTCCAACAGAAATTAGCTTGAAAGGTGGAAGAATTTAACGATGCTACTTTAGCATGCTGTTAAGCACACTAAATCACTGCTAGCAGGCTAATCTACTTCCGACCCATCATTATCTTAGACTTCAGCACTCTACATTAGTTCAAGTTTTCTAAAAACTAAACTTTCTCTTGCAGTAGCATGCCACGTGTTTAACCACTAATACACAATCTCAGCTACATTCCCTTATAGTTTTGATGTACTCCAGACACACTATATAGGCCATGTTTGTTTTTTCTTATTCGATTGAAGTCCCTTAAGGTTCATTTTGCTCCTGTAGCCAATAACACCTGGCCTGCGGTGCAATGGAGCTCGGCTAATGATAACGTTATTATTACCGACCTGCTCCCTTCGTCACCACCAGCTTGGGTTTGCTGCGGGCGCCGTCTCCTTTGGTGGTGTAGGCTGCCACGGTGATGGAGTATGTGGTGTCAGGTTGCAGGCCCCCGATGACCATCTCCTGTGTTTAATGGACACAAAGAGGGAAGTTAGCACTATGTTAGGGAACTGATTTTTTAAAAGACTTTACAACATGTCACCTGCACAGGCATGGCGTCAGTTTCCCCTCTTCTCAATGTCACAACCTGCAATCTGTACTGTGCGTTTTTTTTTTAAAAAGCGTATTAACCTACTTGTCACTTGCCACATTAATACAGAAAGTGAGATCACATTTCATTTGGGGAACTTTATTACATGTACAGTCAAACCAAAAATTATTCAGACACCTTGTACATTTCATTCATTAATTCAGTTTATTCACTAGTTAAAAAAAATGGTAACAAAATATGACAAGATCTCAGAGTTAAACTGTGTCAGAAAAAAATAATCTTAATTATGCCAGATAACACTTAAGCAAAACATGGTCCGGTCAAAGTGTCTGAATAATTTTTGGTTCCAAATTTTTATCAATTTTACTGGTAGTCCACTTATGAAGAATTTTTGGATATAATACGTCACAGTTTACTTTATTTTGCTATCCTCACTTACATAAATGAACTACAGTGTCCTGCACCCACTAGTCAAAATATATAAAAAATGTCTGAATAATTTTTGGTTTGACTGTATGTATTTCATTTCTTTACAAATATAAATAATAGTAACAAATAATTTTATTTATATAATTCACACACACACACACACACACTTAATTTATTTACAGATATATATATACATATATATATACATATATATATATATATCAGTGGCGGCTACTGGTCTGTCAGAGAGGGGAAGCTCATTTTCGGCCTACATCATAAAATTGTCTATTTATTTAAAAGTAAATTCTGCCCTACGTTCCTTTTCAAGAAAATGGTCTGTGACCCTGTCGTACCAACTAGGAGTCTTTTCAAGTAAAAAAATATTAAACTCTGTAAAACTGAAACAAGGAATGTGGTGTATAATTGTGTGAAATGTATGATGAAAATCAAGCAATTTCGCCAAGCAAATATCAAAGAAATAGGTTGCAGCAGTTTTTATTTCGACTGAACTTGAGAAATCCGCGATGGGACTGAGCGCGAATAGCTTCAGTGATTCCTTATAGTACAGAATCGCTGTCAGTCAAAAGGAGATGCAGTCTTTCGACAGACCCTCCAATCATCACGCAGAAGCTCGGAGTCCGGGCCAGCCCACTCCCCATTCACCCCCAGAGACGCTGAGCGTCCGTGGGCGGGACATAATCGCAGCGTTTATCCAATGACCGTCTAGTTTCGAAGCGCTGAAAAAAACCGTTCAAAGCAGCCCCATTGAAGTCAATGGACGCTGGGCTTCAATAGGGAAATGCACTGTGACGCTGCGGGAATGTATGAGAAGGAAATCGAGTCAGCCGACCTGCTATATGTAACTGATTCTGAACGAACTCGTCTTTGAGATGAACGTTTTCTAACGCATTTTTAGTCAATAAAATGTTAATACAATAGTACATATTTGACCATTAATTTTGTGACATTATAAGGGAAGCCGAGCTTCCCTTGCAGTCTTAAAGAAATCGTCCCTGATATATATATATATATACACATTTATCACATACAGTGGGGCAAAAAAGTATTTAGTGAGTCACCAATTGTGCAAGTTCTCCCACTTAAAAAGACGAGAGAGGCCTGTAATTTTCATCATAGGTACATTTCAACTATGAGAGACAAAATGAGAAAAAAAAATCCAGAAAATCACATTGTCTGATTTTTAAAGAATTTATTTGCAATTATGGTGGAAAATAAGTATTTGGTCACCTACAAAAAAGCAAGATTTCTGGCTCTTACAGACCTGTAACTTCTTCTTTAAGAGGCTCCTCTGTCCTCCACTCGTTACCTGTATTAATGGCACCTGTTTTAACTCGTTATCAGTACAAAAGACACCTGTCCACAACCTCAAACAGTCAGACTCCAAACTCCACTATGGTCAAGACCAAAGAGCTCTCAAAGGACACCAGAAACAAAATTGTAGACCTGCACCAGGCTGGGAAGACTGAAACTGCAATAGGTAAGCAGCTTGGTGTGAAGAAATCAACTGTGGGAGCAATTATTCGAAAATGGAAGACATACAAGACCACTGATAATCTCCCTCGATCTGGGGCTCCACGCAAGATCTCACCCCGTGGGGTCAAAATGATCACAAGAACAGTGAGCAAAAATCCCAGAACCACACGGGGGGACCTAGTGAATGACCTGCAGAGAGCTGGAACCAAAGCAAGAAAGGCTACCATCAGTAACACACTACGCCGCCAGTGCCAGAAGTGTCCCCCTGCTTAACCCAGTACATGTCCGGGCCCGTCTGAAGTTTGCTAGAGAGCATTTGGATGATCCAGAAGAGGATTGGGAGAATGTCTTATGGTCAGATGAAACCAAAATAGAACTTTTTGGTAAAAACTCAACTTGTCGTGTTTGGAGGAGAAAGAATGCTGAGTTGCATCCAAAGAACACTATACCTACTGTGAAGCATGGGGGTGGAAACATCATGCTTTGGGGCTGTTTTTCTGCAAAGAGACCAGGAAGACTGATCCGTGTAAAGGAAAGAATGAATGGGGCCATGTATCATGAGATTTTGAGTGAAAAACTCCTTCCATCAGCAAGGGCGTTGAAGATGAAACGTGGCTGGGTCTTTCAGCACGACAATGATCCCAAACACACCGCCCGGGCAACGAAGGAGTGGCTTCGTAAGAAGCATTTCCACGTCCTGGAGTGGCCTAGCCAGTCTCCAGATCTCAACCCCATAGAAAATCTTTGGAGGGAGTTGAAAAT
>RJVU01003824.1:1086821-1119631 GCA_003731715.1 Anabarilius grahami | reverse complement strand
GTATTTACTAAATTATTTTGATTTACTAATATATAAAATATACTATAATACTAATGACACTTTCTATTCGTAAAATCCAATTCAGTAGTCCACTGCAGATAAAGAGAAACAAACAAGTAAAAGGTCACAATCTGTCACCGTTTGTACAGAATAAACATAGAATCATTGTATCATGACCATATCAGTAAAATATCAACCGATTCCCACTTAACTGACGACTGTAAACGAGTCCGTCATAAAAATAAGAGGCCTAAATTCAAAAGCTTTAGTCACGGTTTGTTCAAAGCTGTAATATTTGCAGCTGTGAGGAGAATAAGGCGCCTCATATCTGTAATTTTACTGCTGTTTTCATGACAGAAGCTTGTATTATAATTTTAGGTTGCAGCCAGAGGCGCTCGGTTGCTTTTTCTTCTTTCTTTTTTTTTTTTTTGCCGCTCGTGCTTTTAAATCAAGTCTGAATTGTGACCGCAATGCTCAAGTGCCTCGTGTTTTTGTGGAGCTCTCGGGGCACTTAATACGGCAGACATAATCAGCTTTTGTTGACTTTATCTATGACACTAGAGCCTTAGAGGTTAAACTTATTAGAGGTTTGACTAAACCGTGCAATTCTAATGGCTGATAAGATGTTTTGGACTGCTTTTGGAAAGCATTCTAGAGGCTATAAAAGAACTTCACAGATGAAATTATTTATAAAAGGATTTTCATACGTTTGTTGCAGTGGCCATGTGTGCATTAAACTGGCAAGCTTTTGCTGCATAAAAATAGCTAATTGGCTACCCGTTAACTAGCCATTTGTTCCAGAAACATTAATAATCGCGCTAACATACCTGTGCATCGGCTAGCATGACGTCCTTGATGAGGGGCAGGCCGCGGGATTCACCATTCTCGACACGGACGTAGTGCACCTGGTACCCGCGGATCTGCCCATGCTGTTTCCCTGGCAACAGGGAGCGCCACATCACCTTGATGGCGGTGGAGTTGAGCACCTCGACCTCCACACGTCGAGGGGGGGCCCCGGGCACTGCGGTGGGAAAAGATGACACGCCATGAGGGATTGAATGGATCACATTCACGATCATTAAAACTAGATTTTTACATACAGTACAGTATAAAACTCACCGATATGATGCTAGGGTGTTGCTATGCTATACTCAATTTTTGTTCATATCACTAACTCTTAGTTTGAGCAATAGTATTAGTGATATTTGCCTTAGTATTTTCATCATAATAGGGACAATTCAATTAAAACTTGTGTTTTAATTACACACAATCAAAACCCAATTACCACTCACTCATCTAGACATTTTTCACTTTTTACCAATTTTAGGAGCCAGTTTTGAAAATATTTCTTCCCTGATGAGATTCTGAACCACTTGGATTTGAAGGAAACACATTTTTCTACCAATCCACCAATTTTCTTCATGATAGGGAAACAAAAAGTCAATCAAAATTAGTTTTACAATCAAAACACATTTATTAGTATCTTAAGTCTTTAATGAACACAATTAAGACACAATCACCACTCACTAGTTTAGACATTTTTCACTTTTTACCATCTTTAGGGGCCAGTTTTGAAAATGTTTCTTCCCTGATGAGATTCTGAACCACTTGGATTTGAAGGGAACACATTTTTTTTTACCAATCCACCAATTTTCCTCATGATAGAGAAACAAAATTTGCTTTTGCAATCAAAACACATTTATTGGTATCTTTAGTCATTAAGGAACACAATTAAAGGGTTAGTTCAACCAAAAATGAAAATAATGTTTTTTATTACTCACCCTCATGTCGTTCCACACCCGTAAGACCTTCATTAATCTTCAGAACACAAATTAAGATATTTTAGTTGAAATCCGATGGCTCCGTGAGGCCTTCATAGCCAGCAATGACATTTCCTCTCTCATGATCCATTAATGTACTAAAAACATATTTAAATCAGTTCATGTGAGTACAGTGGTTCAATATTAATATTATAAAGGGATGAGAATATTTTTGGTGCACCAAAAAAACCAAAATAACGACTTATATAGTGATGGCTGATTTCAAAAGACTGCTTCATGAAGCTTCGGAGCGCTATGAATCTTTTGTGTCGAATCATAATTCGGATAGTGTGTCAAACCGCCAAACTGCTGAAATCACGTAACTTTGGCGCTCCGAACCGCCGATTCGACACAAAAGATTCATAACGCTCCGAAGCTTCATGAAGCAGTGTTTTGAAATCGACCATCACTATATAAGTCATTTCGTTTTTTTTGACGCACCAAAAATATTCTCGTCCCTTTATAATATTAATATTGAACCACTGTACTCACATGAACTGATTTAAATATGTTTTTAGTAACTTTATGGATCTTGAGAGAGGAAATGTCATTGCTGGCTAAGCAGGCCTCACTGAGCCATCAGATTTCAACAAAAATATCTTAATTTGCATTCCGAAGATTAACGAAGGTCTTACGGGTGTGGAACGGCATGAGGGTGAGCAATAAATGACATTATTTTCATTTTTGGGTGAACTAACCCTTTAAGACACAATTACCACTCAATGGTTTAGACATTTTTCACTTTTTACCAACTTTAGGGGCCCATTTTGTCAACTGCCTAGGGCCTCGGGCTTTGAGGCGAGGCCTCCATAACCGTAACATTCCCTAATCGATAGTCCACCAATCAAGATGGGCAGCAAAATACTAGGCTTTTTGTGCATTGGATATAGATGAATTGTCACTCACCCGTAATGAAACCAATTACCATATTCACCATATCAAAGTGGGTCCCACTGTCAGGACATACAGTATGAAAACACTGGGATCAATGACTTTAAGTCATTGAATTATGATGGATCCGAAACAGACACCTTCGAGGGCTGCTAAGCAAAAGGCTAAACAGGCACACAAAGAAGTGCAGCTCATATATTTTGGAGTGACTATAATATATTCTGTCTATCAGCGTCATTTCGGGATAGATCATTTGCTGGGTTATTATGAGTGTAAAAGAGCGTCCGTCAATGCTTCCAGACTGTAGACACTTTGAATTCACACATACAGTGAATGACATAACGTCTGGAGCCGACTAGCAAAATAGTAAAGTAAAAGGAAAGAAGTTTGTATTCAAAGTCAAAGAGCAAACACACTATAGTATTTGAATGTTTCAAAAACGTCCCTCAACTCTCTGTATCTTCTAAATTCAGCTGATGTGTACATTATTGCTCTAATTTCAGTCTTCGTAAACACTGTTGTTATATTTATTGAAAAATAAGCATATTTTTATGAAGAAATTAAGTAGGCTTATATCTTCTTAGTAGTTTGTCTCTTTCACTAGCAGTTGATTTGTGTATATTGTGCATATTTTAGGTATTGAACTGCAATATATAATATGACAATATAGTCTACAGTGCTTCAATAGGAGGGGGAAATCCTGTCCAAAGAAGAAAAAAAAAAAACGATTAAGGCACTGATGTTAATTTTCTGAAGTTTTGTCTGGGAAGTGTTCATCTGTAATTATTTTTTGGCAATGTAATGTTTTTTATTTTACTGCATAGAGTAGGCAAAACTGTTCACACAGTTGGTGGGTGTGTTACTGTAAAATGAATTATCGAACAAATTATTTATTTATTAATTATTTATATATATATATATATATATATACATATATATATATAAAAAAAGATGNACATGATAGCATCCTCAACAAACAAATAAGAGATTACCTTAGTTAAAGTTTGATTAATAAGGAAAAATATTAAAAAATATATATATAAAAGTGTGTATATAGCAGATGTTTAATAAAAAGGTTAGGAATCATATTTGTTTTAAATGCTTTTTATTAGGAGGGGTGTGGCTCGGGGGGCCTCCAACATAAATTTTGCCTAGGGCCTTCCAATGTCTAGAACTGGCCCTGTAGGGACATAAAAGAGACAAAAAAGTCAATCAAAATGTGTGTTTTACCATCAAAACACTTTTAATTGTATCTTTAGTCTTTAATTACCACAATTAAGACCCAATTACCACTCATCCGTCTACACATTTTTCACTTTCTACCTACTTTACAGGCTAGTTTTGAAAATATTTTTATCCTGATGAGACTCCGAACCACTTGGACTTGAAGGGAACACATTTTTCTACCAATCTACCAATTTGAACAAAGCTAGAAATCATGGTTCCTGAGATGTTATACCCTAAACATGGCTTCCCAGATGTTTTTTGACTATTAAAAAATATAAAAATGTTAGATTCTGCATTTAATATTTTAAAGAACTCAGTTTTAAGTCTCAAATAACACAAATCTGAGTAAGGGCAATAAAATGCATCTTTAATTATGTCTGAGTCGAAACAGGCAGACACATTTGCCAAAATCTGATCTTATAATGGTACCAATCCCTAATTGAGCACCTTAAGACTGTACAACGTACCCACCTCATAACGACTGAAAAGAAACTAAGCCCTAGTGTCTCAGCTAGTACGCACATTCAATTATGTGAAACCAGGTTACTGATTAAGCACCTATCTTCAGGGACATTTAATCAAATGTAATATCACACCCCCATATACCCGAGCAACCATTTCATCCCCTTCCATTTCACTATCATTCTTATCTGAGCTCTGATCAATTCGCTGTCTGCAGACCTGCAAGCTAATGAAAATCCTTTTATATGAGGCCTTGATGTTTAATACCTCTGGTCATTCAGTACTGCTGTAAGGAGGAGACCGATTTCCTGGACGGTCAATAAAAGACGCCATAATGGGATGTACTGTATTTTGGGGCCTGGCTGTACCGTATAAGACACTTTAACAGTACAAGTCTCTGAGGATGTGACTGTCGTAACGTATCGCTACTCAAATAACTCTATGTTGTTGGGTTGGTCAAATAAGATTTCCCATCGGAGGTCTTGGGGAAGCGTTCCCTACCTCTTGACCCACCTACAACGGTTGACCAGCCCATCAAAACCATCCATCGTAGGGTGGCCCACAGCGGCAGTGAAAGGCTGTGCTCCGTATTGATTACTAGCTTGTATCCTGAACTAGTGCTGTCAGTCACAGAGAAAGACTGCTGTCACCAGGGAACGTCCGACACAATTTCTTACTCTGGCTGGATTTATTTCATTGCTCATAAGCTGTCCGAGTGCTTTTACAAAGAGATGTGACAGATGAAAATGATGCTAAGTCAATGTTTCCTCCATCACATAATGCTAGTCAGTAGATCTGCTCCCAAAAAGAGTGAGCTGTCTACACAGACGTATAATCAACATTTCTCACACCTCATCCACCATCTTGGATTAATTTTCTCAATAAGCTTGGCCAAAGACCATATAAGGTCACTGGAAAAAGACAGTGGCTATAGAAAAGTAAGTGTTACAGTAACATACAGTTTTTAGGCATGAAATGAGCTGAAGGAGGCGATACATTTTTCATGTTGTAAGATTGTATTGTTTTGCATTGAAGCGTAATCTTGACATGGTATCATGCTGTCTAGGTTGGACATTGGACATAATTTTAAGAGGCCATTTTACTTTCATAGCATTTTGTTTTGCCTGAACTATCTAAAAAACTGCAAAAATGTGTATATTTTTATTTGGTAAAATATCTAAAAATAATTAAAACAAGATAAATGTACCTGAGAAGCAACATTGCATAAGTTATCAATACTTGTTTTCAGAAAATGTGCCTTTAATATGAGCGTATTTTTGTCATCACTGGCAGATTATGTATAAACAAAATATGCGATAGCTGTAAGAAAAAACACACTTCAAGACACAATCAATGAAAACAAGTCTTAGTATCTTACAGTGTTGCTTCTCAAGTAAATTTCTGCTGATTAAAACTTTTAATTATTAAATGTATTTATTTATTTTCATTTTTAAATCAATACATTTGGTAGTGAATAATGTTAGTCAAGGTTTCAGTACCGTCCTCGTCCGTGCGGCAGAGCAGAGGCTCGCTCTGGGGGCCCGGACCCACGCTGGTGGAGGCCGCCACGGTGACTCGGTACATGGTCCATTTCTCCAGCCGCTGCAGCTCGATCCGGTCGGAGCTGGACTGCACCGCCGGCTCCTCCGCCGGCTCCTCCGCGGGATCCGTGCTGACCTCGGCCCCGCCGCCCACCACAGCGTAGCGCACTATGTACCCGGCCAGCACCCCGTTCTGGCTCTCGGCCGGCGGAGGGCGCCAACTTACCAGCAGGGTGGTGGAGCTGGAGCTGGAGCACTTAATGTCTTGAGGGGGGGCGGAGGGCTCTGCTCAGGTTTGGGAAGGGGGGAGAGGAGGGGTGGAAAACAAAAAACGAAAAGATGGGAAAGAGAAAAAGAAAATGATAAAAGGGAAAAACCAACTGAAAAAAACAAGCAGAGACATACTGAAACATAAGAAAAAACGAGGAAAACAAAGGGCAAATGCAAACAGAAGAGCTTGGTTTTGAAGGGGTCGGGGTGTTTTGCATGCATGCATAAATATGAAGCATGAAGGTTTAACATTGGCTTGATTTTTGTGTCAAAGATCTAAAAGTAACACCACGGATGTTGGGCGTAAGATACAGATAAAAAAAATGGGGTAATTTCAATGGGGTCAGAAAAATAATCTTGTTTTCCCTTTGAATTAATTTTTTTCTGACCCCCTTGACATATTAATTTTTTCAGACAACAAGACTTAATATCTTTTTGCTTCTCAAGTTAATGTATCTTTGTTTAAGGAAGTTTCAATATTTGTACTGGAAAAGAAGACAAAAATACTAGTGTATCCAACTATAACCGCTTGTATGCAAGCCAAAGATTTAGCCCATCTTTCACAGTAAATACCCTGGGCTCTCAGGATATATTTCCACCATGAGGGAAAAATAGATCATGTTATTTGCATTTGAATGAAGGCCGTTCATTGCGGTATTTCGAGGCGTTTTTGTTGAGCACTTCCCCTGCATATATCAGAAATTACAACGTCTGTGCTGTTCTAAATCAATATAAAAGTCTCATTTGAAATGCAGAGTCCACGCTTACTAAATGCTTGCGCATATGGATACCGTTTAAAGGCCCGTAACATTTATCTCCATTGTAAATTGAACATTAAAAGTTACTCTGTCACACTGATCTCTGAAGCTATAAGTAACACAAATGAATGAGGGGGAAACGGACAGACGGGGATAAAACATATTTGTGACTGAAATTCAAATGGATGAGCACCATCGTTGGAAAGCAAAACAAAATCATTCAAAACAGATTACAGGAAAATGAGCAAAAATCTCGGCGAAATAATGGCTGGAAAGAAAATGTTAGGACCTGAAATGTCAACTCAGAAGAATCATGGAAAGCCACCAAGCTTCAAACAGAAAGGAAAACCATTTAAAACGGCAGAAACCAAAACAAAACAACAAACACAAAGCATTTTCCTGTACATTATACGTACCTGACATCTTCAAACACTAATTTTTAAAGACTTTCTTACCACAAGCACCCGATTCGAGGGAGACTATATTTCCCTAGAGTCGGTTGGGTTTGGCCCTCTCCCTCTACTGCTGAGCTCACTGAATACAGCTCAATTCAAACTATTGAACAATTGAACTAGTTCAATTGTTTAGTCCATTTGATGAGTCATGTGGCCTATAATGTCGGGATGTTTTTGGGGCTGGAGGGAGAGAGCATTCCCTGTGCTTTCATCAGGCTGCACTATTCACTGTTTACACTAGCCTGAGGGTCCACAAGATTGAGATCAGGGTGCTAGCACCTCACTAACATCCAACTATCCATACCCGTGTAATATAATCCCCCTCAACCGAAGCATTTCTTTTCTGAATAAAACCATTCCCTGGTGTGCTTTTGTTTGAGAAACGGTTAACCGATTTGTCCCATCACCAGCCAGCTTTTATCATAGGTGTCACCTGTCCCAGAGTTCAGTGAGCGATGTTATTCAGAGCCCTGTTTATTCACCAAATGGGCTTAATGGATTAAAGTTTTACTGGATTTTCATCTTCCGTTTGAAGATATATTTTGAAGATGTACTTCCTCTCTTGAGGAGTATTTGCATTCAGTTCTCATAAATCGACCTGGTTTGAGTGTGGAAAGAAAGTTTGGTATTAGAGAGTTGCAGAACTACCTAAAGATTCAGATTCATGATTCTGGAACTGTATTACACATCAAACTCAAAAATAGCCAATTAAATCACTCTTCAAAACCAAGGGTTGTGCCTTAGAACCAAAATAAAATGTGTTAACTGTAACAATGTTCGGCATTAATTTATGAGCCTGATGCTGGCAACTGATTGAGTGTAATAACTGATTGAAACGACTGGACTACACAGCAAAATCCCCAGAGTTAAATCAACTCTGCTCAGAGAGCATATGGTCCCTCTCTACACAGAATTAAAATAACACTGAAGCAGAGTTAAAGTTAATGAGATAATATGCTGTTTGTGGAGTTGTTTAATCAGATCTTGAGAGATTTAATGTCCTTTATCTTCAGTTGATTTCATCTAAGGCTGTGGCTGGAAGTCCTTTGTAGTTATTGTGTTTCTCTTCAGTGTTTCTGCTTGTTAACAGAAGGTGTTCATCACTAATGCTCAATCATAACTTAATCACTTAATTATCTCATTAACTTTAACTCTGCTTCAGTGTTACTTTAACAGTATATAGAGACGGACCATATGTAATCTGAGCAGAGTTGATTTAACTCTGGGGATTTTGCTGTATAGGAACTACATGCTGTCAACTTTTTTAAGTGCAACAACTGATTGAAGCCATTGGACTTGGCTGAAATGGGACCTCCAAGATGTTCTTGCACCAAACCCAACGTGAAGATTGGTGCGGTAACCCTTGCCCCCAGTTTGTGGACCCTCTAAGACCATGTTTGAAACCTGAGCATCACTCAATAGCCATTGACTCTTAAGCGCATTTCCCAGAATGCCACTGCCGCCCACTTGGTCAAGGCAGGAGTGTCTATCTCCACTAACCCTCAAGAGTTTGGACACATCCCCCAGGGTATTTCAACAAGTGTTGGGGGATATGGAGGGTAAGGTGAGTACTCTCTGCCGGACCAATGCAGGGGCTTTGGTTCGTAACTGTGGGCTGACCCACGAACATTGACCTGACTGAGTGTCAACTGAACAGCACTGCACCAAAAAGGAAACAAACACAATACACTTTCCTTTCACGCCTTCATGAGGAAGACCAGTCTGCCAATTGGTGTAGTGCAAAATAGATCTACGAAGAGGAAATTCTGGTGTCAAACGCTTGTATAATCTGGCCAATTAGTGTATAAATGTCTTGGGAGCTCTCGGTGAAGACGATGACACTCTTTCTAGATTGCAAAAGCAATCTAAACCAATTCCGCTGGTGTATAAGACGGTTCTGCACCTCAATACAGTCTACTTATATGGACTGTCAAGTTGGTTATGTGGCCAACTTCTGAAAGGTGTGATGGCAGACTGGGCTTCCTCCGAACGGCAGTCACTTACCTCACGGGAATCCACACTGTAATGTTTATGTGTTAAGTTGAGGGTAATTTGTGCTAAATTCTAACTGTCCTAGCTTGTCGCCTCCCTGACCTTGGTATGGGTAAATCTACACTACTTTAGTTTCTGCTCAAGGGAAGACATCAGCAGATGTAGTGAACCACGTCTCCCATCTGTGCGAGACCCTGCGGGACAAAGTCCCGTAACTCAAGCAAGAAGCCTACGGTCGTCCCGCAGGGATACTTACTCTCACCTTTAGTTTAATGGATTTGCTTTGGCAATGCTAAGTGCTGTTGCTGCATGTTGAGCTTGTCACGGAAAATGAAACCCCGACAGAAGGAGCAAAAAAAACAAATGCTGAGAGCCGTTTCCTCAAGTGTAAACCAAACTGAAATGAAATAAAGTGAACTTAAACCTGTGTACTGAACAGAAATGAATTAAAACCAGGTGACGTCAAGCTGGAGCAGGTGAGCTTTAGTTTCATTTCTGAAGACAAAGTGAAACATACGAAGAGCTAGAAAACAAAAGGGAGGTAAAAAAGTGCACTGCATTGTTCCAGAATACAATATATGAAGACACAAACAGCAGAACGGACATATAGAGATGGAACAGAAGGGGACACACACACACAGCGTACAACGTGCATTAACAGAGCGCCCCCCAGGGGTAGGGGGAGGTAATACATGCATTCAGTGCTCGCTCTCTCGCGCTCAGGCGTTACGTTGTGTGTCAATGCAGCAGGTTCACTGCATCCCAGCACCCATTCAACCAACCCAATCCCACCCATTCTGCACAGGTAGAAACAGAAGATGAGTTAAAATGGTCCACGTCTGCTGCCATGGCTTTTCTGGCATCTTCCGCCCACTGTAAGTCTAAAGATTTAAACCTACAACAGGAATCTTTAAACAAAAGAAGCATTTAAAGTCAACATGAAAACAAAATGCATTACAATTCTGTGCACAATTCTAAAGAATTAAAATGTCTTGGAAAATGTCTCGTCCAATCAATTCCTGATTGAATATCCCACTGCACTCAGAAACATATAAGTTATTATAGTATATGAGTTCTGAATGCCATCTCATGTTGGCTTTAAACAATTAGTTTATTTTTTTTTACATTTATACTAAAATATAAGCTTGAAAAAAGGTCCGGTTTTAAAGGTCCACATAATTTTTTTCTTTGTTTTGCTGGCTTGGAAGGCTTCTGCCAGCTAAACCTTCCACCCCATCATTATTTTTCTGTGCTCAATTGAAACTAAAGTTAACAAAATGTAATCATTTAGAGAAATACAAGTGAGCATAAAATAAAAGTCTGAGACCACAATGAAACTCTAGGATTTTTTTGGATTAACTTTCAACTCAAACTGTTATGCTTTGAAATGAAAACCTCTGCATTAAATTGGAAAAGACTGCAAAATAAATGCACTTTCACTCATGCTCTCAGACTTTTGGACCACTATGTATGTACCGTAATACTGTATGCAAGTAACTGCAATATTTTAGCACAGGGTACATGCCAGCTGCAAGGTTCCCCAGAAGCACCGATGATTTCATGCACCGAATCATGATGCGACTCAGCAAGGGTGTATTTTTAGGCCGGAGGCTTGAATAATTCAGACGGTCTCCCAGCGTAAATGCTGACTACCTGCAGGCGCCAGCGGCCACTGACTGTGTTGCTTTCAGTAATACACAGTGAGGGACTAGATGTGGTGGAAAGCCATGGCAGACCCCAGAGTCAATAATATTTTGTGTGCTTCAGTCGCATGGGAGGAAAAAAGTGCATTTGCTGTTGACACATGAAAAAGAAATACGAACACAGAAGAAAGGAGGGTGGCGCAGGGGAGCCAAACGGCACGCTTGCCGCAGATCAATCAGCCCACATTGATTTGTTTGTTTCACATGTAGGAAATCTCTGAAGTACATAACTGTGACATAGAGAGACCCAGATGAAAGAATCATCAAACAAAGAAGAAAAAGAAGTGTGCGACACCATCCTGCCAAGGGGCGAGGAATCCATTAAACTAAACAACACGGGTCATTTAAAAGTTTAGGTTTAACCTTTAGATGCTTTACACAAAATAAATTGTGTTTAAAACAAAAAAGTCAGAGGGTCTCATTCATGCAACGCAAGCAGAACAAATTGCGCAAATCATCCATACAACCATTCTAGCATAAACTGATGCGTTGAACTGAATGCAACGATTTGCATAAGGTTTTTACGAACAATTTACACAAATTTGATCTGCTCTTACTTATCTTCTCTTAAAAAAAATTTGTCAAATGCACAGAAAAAATATTCAAAATCATCAAGTTTTGGCAAGTCATTTGGAAATATTCTCAAGAAAACAACATCACCTTTGCCACCTGCATGTAACAAGACTCTCTTTTGGCTCAAAGGTGATGCTGTTTTGCTCAAATTCAGATGCATAAACAAACACAACGCAAAGGAATGAGAGCCATTGCCAGAAACCTGAACCTGTCAAAAATCAGGGACCAAACTAACATCCAGTCTTTAACACATATCTGCTGCAGACACGAGCACACTATTATCATTTACTCTTGACATTTCTAGAGTCGATAAACAATATCCCTGGATTGGGAAACGGGGTTGAAGGTCACATTGGCCCTTTCAACCAGTGTGCTATTGTATCCCAACCCCATCGAAAGCTCAAAATAGGCATTATGTCTTGGCATTTCTCAAACAAAATACAATATTAGACCCTTCATTCGCATCCTTAGGAAAGGAAATGGACTACATACTGGCTTGGGATGTCCTTTGGGATATTTCATTGGTGAAGGCTCCAATACCCTTGATGGAGACGGCAGCCAGAGAGAAGTAGTACTCTGTATTAGCACGTAGGCCCTCCACCACATAGGAAGCGGTTGGACCGAATGATTTCTTTACCTGTTTGGTGGGAAATAATAACAGTGTCATCACATTTGGATGTGCAACAGCAGTCCTGACAATATATTTGAGAAGGTTTGCTGTTGAAAAGGCACCTGAGGTCCTTGACTGCCCTCTTTGTAATGCAGTTCATAACTGATGATTCCCTCTTTCTCGAAGGCTGGTTCCCATGTTAGCTCAACGCTTGTGTCTGACACCTCACCGACCTGGAAGTTTGTCGGCTGTCCAGGGACTACAAATGGAGCCAGTGTTGACAGTTTAATAGACATGAAATGAAACAAACAGAAATTTACAACTGTATATTTAGTGAAAGTGTTAGAGAAAGCATTTACCCTCGTGACAACTGGGTTAGGACAGTTATCAGGTGAAAATGTACTTCTATTTCTGTCTCACCCAATACAAACATACCCAATTCACAAAACTCACCATGCTACATTTTTGACTCCCCAACAAAAAAAAAAGTCCAAATGCTAAACATCTTCAGCAAACTCAACAGAGTGCTATACTCATCTTGCTTCATTTTTAGCCCACCAAGCAGTGACACAGGACATTTTTCAATTGTTAAACTTACTTTGCTACACCCTCAGCTCACCCAATACAAACAATGGACATTTCCAATAGCAAACCTACCTTGCTACATCTTTTGCTCACCCAATACTGAAAATGGACACTAAAAATTGACAAACAAACCTCCTTGAAGCACTTTGACATGAATGGGATCTGAGAAGGGTCCGTCTCCTACGGACGTGAAGGCCAGCACTCTGATGGTGTAGGTCTCGGAGGGCACCAGACTCTGAATGGTGGTGATCACGCTGTCCTGTACGTTGTGGATCTGCCACATGCTCATGGGCTGAGATGGGTCCATGGTGTAGTACACCCGATAACCCTTGATCTGTCCATTGGGCTCCTCGGGTTCATCCCAACGTACCATCATGGTGTTCTGGGAAATGATACGGGCTTGGATGTTTCGTGGTGGGCTGGCAGGAGCTTGCTCCCCAGTCCTAGCCTCGACTGGTTCACTGGGCGGGCCCTGGCCAATGGTGTTGTAGGCTGACACGCGGATCTCGTAATCGGTGTTCGGAGAAAGTCCTCCAATGCTGTAGCGAGTGGTGGTGATGGAGTCCACGGTCTCGAACTTGCTCTCGGGAGACTTGGCACGATACTGGATGATGTAATGGGAGACGGGCTCAGGGTTGCCACTGTCCCAGGTGATGGTGATACTGGTGGCGGTAGTTTCTGTTACGACGGGAGTACCTGGAGGTTTCGGCAAAGCTGTAGTGGGGGGATAATGTAGTCAGTACTGGAACTAGAAAGCAATTAAAATATGGCTTAGTTTTAATTTCGTTTGACCAGAGAACCCTCGATTCAATTGATTCTTACACTTGACAATGATCTGGGCCACAGCCTCGATGATGCCCAGGCTGCTCATGGCCACACAGGTGTAGTTGGCCGACTCACGAACGCCATTTAACTCCAGAACGTTCCTGCCCACTGGCATCTCGTCCTCAGGCGTCAGGTCCTCAGAGTTAAGCATCCACTTGACGTAGGGCATAGGCGAGCCCACGGCCACGCAAGTGATGTTGACGCTACCGCCCGGCATGATCTCGTGGCTGGTGGGCATGATGGAGAAACGTGGGGGCACGCGACGAACTGCAAAGGGCGGAGGAATGGCGACAAGAAAAAGAGAAAGAGAAAGGTAACAAGACACGTCGATGAAAACAAGCCTTTCTTTAGAACGCACATGTTGTCGTCTAAAGAGAGGACAACAAATGATAAAATAACACAAGACTAAACAGACTTCACTTGGGTTTATACAAATTAAAATAATGATAAAGTAACTAAATTAACAGAACTGCTTCACCAACAATATAGATTGACATTAAAGCAACAAATTCATAGCAACAAGGTTCCATTGACCAATATTTGACCCATCACAGCACGATTAAATGCACAAAAATCTATTATGAGTTTCTCATCTTTAAAAATAGAAATCTATGTGACCTGTAACTAGAGTAAAATAAATGAAAAACATGCATTACTGTTAAAAAGTGGAGAAGCTCTACAGTGTGAACAGAAAATACTCTTTGTAGTAGGGTGTAGAAAGTGTGAAGTATGAAACTTCACTGGCGATTTTTCAAATCTACCTGTGCCGAAGTAACCCTACATATGTACATACATGTTGGTATGTACATGCACTGGTAATGGTAAGCCCCTCCAAGAGGGACTAAAGATGAGAAACCTTAATCAGATTTTTGTGGTTGAGAGTAGATCAACTGGACAAAGCCTTTTTAAGATCTGACACGCTTCCATTGATAGATGCAGCTGTCATTTTCACAGACATCATGCAGAAATAGGTAGAGGTCAACCAAAGAGTAAATGGGAACAATAAAACCAGAGAGAAGTATTTGAGATAAAATGCATAGAGGAATATAACTGAAGGGTCGCTAGCATGCCCAGACAAAAGACAACTGGAGAGGAAAAAAAGAGAAATATAAGAGAATAGAACGCGCAAAAGAGCGAGAAAGAGGAAGAAAGGGAAGGTTTGGGAAAAGGAACGAGGGGGGAAACCCACTTCAATGCAGAGAAAGGCTTTTTATCGTCTCCAGCCATTATGACGTAATGTGACAGGATTGTATTGTCACATTGCAGTCCTGGCTAGACATAACACAAAGTTTTATGGCGGAAATTCTGGATTCAGTCAATAAGTAGCTGTCAGTTCAACTCAACTAACTACCACACACATCAATAAAACAAAGAAAAAGAAATAAAACAAAGAAAAGTTGACCAAATAAGGGCACATGACTGGTACAGATGCTAGTCTACAAGGATGACAGCGATGCACCTCAACTACTGAGATGCCAAACCTACACACGAGAGAAAAGATGAAGGATCTGTAGGGGGGATGGTTTGGATATGAGTTATGGCATAGATGAAGTTGGCCAGGTTGTGGAACAGGCTTTTTTTTTCAAAGCCTGTCTGGCATGTTCATTCTTGGTAACCTTGCTTTTTGATATAACTCATTGAAAGTCAAGGTCTGATGGAAACTTAAAGGACTCTAAAAGCTGTCCCTTCTAAGGCAGCTTTCTAAACAACTCTTTGTGCCACACAAATACTGTAGAGAAAAACCTGACTGTTGCCAATTGAGTTTGACATGTTGCTAAGCTAATTACGAGAAATTCTAACAAGCATTTAAATACAGCACCCTTTAATTTAAATACATCTTGAATGAAATTATTCCATAAGCTTTCTGCAACTGATTCTGGGATTGGCCTTTTACCAGCCAAAACTAGATAAAGCTGCTTATGAAATGTTGGGTACATGTTCTTGATGTCTAAGTAGTTATCTTGCAAGGTTTTGGAACAGAGCATTAGACTTAGAGTGACAGTACATTAATATTGTCCATGTTAAAAAATTTGCAAAATTTAGACATTAAACTTCAGAGTTTGGTTTCTCCAAGAATCCTCAAGGCATCTGCCTTAATGATGTCGGTGGACGCGAATGACAATGAAACAGGTAGTAGGATGTGCTAGGTGTGTCCTAAAATGGCGGGTGGTGAGGGGGTCATGCCTCATTTACATTTGGCAAGAGGAGAAAGGAAAGACAGAGGGACAGCAATGGGTGCTAGGGCTAGCTCAGAAAAAAAAACTAATACAAAAAAAGAAAATTCACAACGCTACACAGACACGAGGACAGAAACAACAGGTAGAGACAGGGCACAAGGCAGAACAAGACCTAGGCTGCAAGACAGCAGACGGGGGGGAGGCGGACAGACTGGAAGGACAAAATGGTGGACGTACATGTGGGGCTAGAGACAGAAGGGAAATAACACGGGGAGTGAGAGGTGGGGTCTGGGGCAAAGAGGAGACTGTAACCCTGGGCCAGCTGGAGCAAAAGTATGTGGGTTTGACTTCTCACACAATGGGGCTTGAAATGCTCGATTAAACGTTCACCATAGCCTTGGAAACCAGCAGTCGAAGAGCATTAAGTCTTGAATTTGTAATTAAACACCATCGAAAGCACAGTTTGAATCTAGTTTAAATGTCGGCACCAAAATTTTGAAATTTTTAAAAACTTTAGAAATTAACATACAATTTAAAAATTTTAATGTAAAAGTACTTTTGAATAATAATAGTCATGGCAACAGGCTCAACTGTTACATTCTAAATTCTGTATCTATACCATACAGTGAAAACTAAACATGGATATGTTCACAGTTTCAAAGAGCCAGTGTGACGGATGACTTCGGTTGGTGTCCGGTGAGTGAAAATCACAGCCGAGCCATTTCATAATCACTGTAAAAAGCCAGTTCAAGTTAGTTTATAATGTATCTATTTAACAACGTATATTAATACATTTATTTTACCCATTTTTATATATATATATTTTTTTAATTTTTAGGTTAAAAGTGTTTTATTTAAAGGAAAGTTCAAGGATCAAGTTAAACTGTATCCACAGCATTTGGAGGCATAATGATGGTTATCATAAAAATGTATAATACATTTTTAATACTTTCCACAAATATAAGAAAGCATCATTTGTATTTAACCCAGATCACTCCTTTCATTAAGGAAAAATACTTTTTGATTTGTTGAGAAAACAAAAACAACAACAACAACAACAACAACAACAGCAACAGCAACAGCAACAGCAAATTAAACACTGACATACTGAAATGACCCCTCCCCCCATATAAATGCATATTGAAGAAATGTTCAACAAAGGTGAAAGGGCAGCCCACGTATCACAAGGTGCATGCATGACTGCAGGAATGACATCAACAGAACGGCATCAAACTATCCACCAGGCCTACTGCTACAGTCAACACATGTTTGTGGCATGCAACCTTCCCCAAGTGCAATATTTCTAAGGGATCCACACAATTGAAATGTCTAAATTGGTGAATTCGTCACAGCGCACACATATAATCAGCAGGAGTGTCTTTAAAGGCTCTGTAGAGAACAATGAGCAAACACAGTGAACAGTGACAAGACGAGTGTGATTCTTCTAGTGTGGATTAATGATGGACAGGCCCAGACATAATCTGCTGATGCTTATGCATTTCCTGCGCCAGAATGATGGTGAAATGTGATAAAAGGAACTTAAAAAGGCAATATATTAAATAAACAAACATGCATTATGGGTTCTGCTGGCACATATTGCGTGTGGGCCTGCTGATGGGTGATGCAACATTTGGCCGTTCTTAAAACCAAGTCTATAAGAGGCTAAAAGGCCACATTCGATTGACCGTAAGATAATCGAGCGAATGAGGGCTGCAACCTTTCACCTTGTGAATTATTCCTAATCCAAAACTTGTACTTTACAATACATACTTGAATCTTCCCAATTATAATCCGAAGTCTGACTCAATCTGGTCATTTTTTAAAGAGAACGACCTTTTGAAAAGATGCCGAGGAGCTTGGCAATTTCAAAGTCACCGGCAACAAAGCATCCAACACTTTAGGCTGGAATAAACTGTGGCGAAGTGGGGAAATCATAAGCGGGTCTAATGTTTTCAGATGCATGTCGACATTTACGACTGGCGCTATCTCCGCATCAGCCTTTGCTTTGAAATGCCATTGCACAAAGCTTTATCTAAGTCCTGACACATGGTCCTATAGCTCAAATCCTGGCGTTTGATGTGCGATGGTGCTCTCCGCTGTGATATTCGGAGGAATATAGAAACAGTCCAATCGGACGGACACGGTCCTCATTCACTAAGACCAGGAGCCCAGCAGGCCGAGAGCGATCTCTTTGAGGTCCAGAGTCCAAATCCCATTTCAAGCCCAATGTGGAGAGAAAGACAACTCTAACAACGGACAGAGGAAGACAAAATAAAAAGGCCAAAAAGTGCCTCACTCCTTGTAATTCCTGACTAGGACATTTCGAAGGTGGCCATTTTGGTGAGACAGCCTGTCCAGCCCCAAAATGAAGGTAGGAAGGGAAGCCAAAATAATGTGCAGCCTTTAATGTCACCTTGAAGCTGAGATTACACCCTGTTTGATGTCCAAAACACACAATAATCCATTTCGCTTGAAGGTAGCGAGGCCATTTGCATGCAGACGGCAGGGGATCCCCCATATTAACACACACACCTCCGCCGCTGCAATGCAAAGCAGCCTCTGTAGGGGTTCAGACCAGTTCTAGTAATGGAAATTTGAGCATTTGTAAAACTCTGCAACCCCTGATCAGATGGTTACGGCATAGTGTTCAATAAAAGTCAGGGACTAAACACTTGTTTATTCAAAAAAAGCCTTTGTTTCGACAAGTAGATAGGGTGTGATCTAGCTTGCATTTCTATTTTTAAACTGAAAAAACATGCAAGGACATGCAAACACAACCCAAAGTGGTAGCAGTGGGCTTCACATGCATCTACATGCGCATACACCGAACATAATCATAACATTTAGCATGGCGTACGGTACAGCTCAAGTCTTCCAGCATCTGGAGTGGATCTGTGCGGTCTCGGTTTCCTCGTCGTGGGGACTTATTACTATTAATATGCTCTTGGAAACATTCTGGGATCTTGAATCCTTAACATTTTGGCATTATGTGGAGCTGAATGGCAGAACGGTTGAGGGCTTCTTTGTCAGGCGGCAACAATGAAAGATTAGCGGCTACATTGAAATAAGAACAATCATAATTTCTGTTATTAATTCGGCGCGGAATAGAAGGGAACTAGATAAGTCGAGGCTCAGAGGGGGATTTCGCCATACGGAAGCAATTGACTCTCACGCCTGATGTAGATGGCTAACAAGGAGACTCAGAAATATTGAGTGAAAGTCGAAGAGCGGCTGTAATTTTGCAACATGACATTGGCAACATTAGCTCATAAAACTGCATTTAAGAGAGTTTTAAAACAACATTTGGTCAATTGTTTCAAAAGAAGTGATTATTTAGGCATTTCTGGTCTGTTTTTGATAGCGGCTAGTGGCTAGCAGCTGCTAACGACAACATTTCTCATTTAGCATTATTGCTATTGCTGAGAGCTAATACGCTCATACTGTTAGACTTTCTATATGCTAGGCAGCAGTAACAAGCTATCAGGGTAAAAGTGGCACAGATTTCACAGTGGGAACAGCCGGATATGAAAAATAAAGCTCTGTCAATAAATGCCAGACCCTAAGAGACAGAGTAGCGGCAAAGCGCACTTCATTATTTATAACCCCAAATCATGTGGTGTCGCCCCCCTCCCAACAACACTGTGTCTGTAAAAGCTGAATAATTCAGAGAGCCATTTAGTCTCAGACATCACGAGATAGTCGGCAACACCTTAGCATTAGCCAAGTGAAGCAGAGGGTCTTGTTCTGTGTCATTATCCCTGACAAACGGCCATCTGAAACGTCACTACACTGGGGTGAGGGATGAGATATCAGTCGAGAGTTAGCCATCCGCACGATTGCACAAACTTGTCTGGCTAAATGCGAGCTTTCCGCCTGATTTCTGGTTCTACGGCTCCAAAAAACCCAATTAATGAATTGCAACCGCCATAGAATGATGAAAAGGGAAGTTTAGCGCATTCAGTGACATGATATTTAATGCTAAATGTTGGTGGTAATCCAATGACTGCAAAGTATTTGTCTTGTTTTCTAGTAAATATATAAGATAAAATTGATAAATATTAAGAGAAAAGATATTACTTGAGACGCAAAAGTATGTATGCTAATTATACTTGTTTTGATCCTGAATTAGGTTTGTTTTTTTTGTCTTACTCTATTGGAAAATGGTCTTTTCTTGTTTCTCCTAAAAATATTATGCAAGCAAAAGGCTGATGGGACTTCGATATGGATATGGAACAGGCGTGCAATTATTGTGCTCAGCCGCATTAGTGAAGGATTAGCATAGAGAGACTCACAAACAAAGCACCCGCGTTTTGTTCTGGTCCAATTTGGTTTTAATACAGCACATTGCGGCAATGTAAGAAGCAATTCAGACGTACGCTGGCAATGAAGGCTCGAGCGAATGATAAATCCTGATTTGATTGAGCCTGCGGACTGCGAAAGGGCAAGAGGCAGTCAGTCATCACGAGGATATATCGCTAGCTAGTTGCTGCTGTGAAATAAAGTCTGTTTTCTGGGGGGCTGCGTGAAGTGCGGAGATCATTATATCTGCCAATGATCCATGTGGCACACAAAACTAATTAGCAGAGTGAGTCTGCAACCAAAACGAAGCTTTTGTGTGCAGGGACGGCTTTGTGATTCAGAAGATGGCAGGAAAACTGTCTGCAGAAACATGAGACAACAATGCACAGAAACACAAACCACATCTAACAAACCAAAAACTACAACAAAAAGGAGTTGAAAACAGAGCGAAACTAAGGGTGCACATTACACTAACACCACAACACAAGGAAGCGACTGAATGAGTCACCAACAAAGGCTCAGTCCAGGAGAATTGGACGAAACAAAGAGAATAATAAAACACACAGGAATGCAACGAAGCACGACAGCCGAAGGAATTGCGTCTTGAGGCATGCAAGCGCAGTTACATTCTCCCATCATGCATGGTACTCTTTACTTTCAAATGCGAGATTTCCATGACAGCATGTGCACATGAGCATATTCTGTGGGCAAAAGCAATACTGAAGGATGCAAACGAGAAAAGGCCCCACAATGCAAACTTAAAAACGTAAAAAGGAAAACGAACCCGAATTAGCGGGTTATTTACTAGTAGTTTTATGCAGTTAAATCAAATCTCCCAGAATTTAAACCTTATTTAGCAGCTTAATTTTAAACTTCGAATTGCCACTGAGCCTTCTAATAGATCAGTCAAGTTTAAGGTTTTAATACATGTTGACTTTTCGATTTAATGTGGGTTAAAAAAAGTGAAAAAAGAAAAAACACACCAACCTTCTCGAAGCTCTGAGGGATGTAAAGGGGTTGATGCAGAACACAATGACATGAGGAGAAGAGAAAAATAGGGGAAACACAGAGAGAGTAAAAAAGGCCACCTCAAGGCTTTTAGCTGCTACATTTCTCTGACTGATGTCGCCTGATTATTTCTTGCGTGACACGCGACAATGTCTGCCGCGTTTACCTGCTTTGACCCACACAGTTTGATTCACCCCAGTGGTTGCTCGGAAAAGCTTTCGGCCACTGGAGTCAATTCAAGCATGTTATAACAATGCACAATTACAAGGTCTTTAGCCACCTGAAGAGCTGCCGCTGCGGCTTTAATTACAGAAACAAAACAAAGAGACAAAAACAGAAATCAATGAAACAACCCAAAGTAGAGACCAAATCAAAGCCACCGTACAAATGAAAACCACATAATTAGCATTAAAGTTAGCAGCTACAATCAAGACAACCGACTCTAAAAGCGTTACGCTATTATCAGACATGAATATGCATGTGAATGCAGTCTCGTCGTGGTTTTACTCGTATAAATGGGCGGGTTGTTTCCTCCACTGTAGCTGCTAATTTCAAGTGCCGTTAATTCTAGAACAGAAAACATTTGATTGTACTCAATAATTAAGCTCTGAAAAAAAAAAAGACAAAAGGGAGACGGGATACGGTCTTAATGCAGTATGCACATAATCAGTGGGAAATTAGCATACCTATGTTGAATTAATTACTGCTGTGGTAATTTGAGAGGATTTCAGAAATCTCCAGTCACCCAATTACTGAAATGTCACTAGAAATCAGATCAAATGTTGCTGAACATCTAACACTGTTTAAGGTCTTATAAAATTGTCAGAATAAAATTCCTTCCAGGTCTTCAGAAGAGAGTAAAACAGCAATAATCCACAGCAGGCCATACTTTTACATTGACTTTACCATGGATAAGAGGTGTTATAAGGTATAATGTTCTTACCATGGTAAAAATCGCTGTAAAAGTAAGACCTCTTGTGGCTTATTACTGTCATAAAATGGTGGCAAGTCAATAATTTATCATTAATGATAATCCCGCTTTAGAATTCTGTTTATCCATTGTTTAACCCAAAATTATCATTGCTCATCCTCATGTTGTTCCAAACCTTTATTCTTTCTTCTATGGAACATAAAATATGATACTTAGAAAAATGTCTCTGTGCTTTTTTGTCTATTCAACGAAATTAAATGTCCAATGTAGAAAAACCATCATGCATATTCTGCAGAAGAAAGAATTTCAAACAGGTTTGAAATGACAGAATTTTCATTAAAACTATCCCTGTCGTTTTGAGATGGAGCGTCTGCATCTTTAGTGGGAGAACAATAATAACTATAATAATGAAAAGAAAACTCTCTGACCCATTTCATAATGTAACGGCCAGTGAATAATTTATCCGGAACAAAGTTATTTGGTACACAGCGGGTAAAAACCCATCCCATACGCTGTCGGTTTTAATATGCATTAAATAAATAATACATGCACAAAATGCATCTGCCTCGATTTATTAAAATCATCAACCTGGAGATTCAACTCTTCTTAAGGTTAGTCGTCTGTGCTAATGCCTTAAAACAGTCTCAGACGTTCCATTATAATAATACTGTTAATTATTTAGATTTAGCAATTACTTGTACATTTTGAACAAATGTATACACAACTATGTATGTGATTAGCAACATGCATATTTTGAGATCAGCACACTTTCGTTGCAACAATTTACCTTTTTTACCTTTTTGTAGGGAATCAGTTTAGCATTTTGATTGGTTTACTGCATGGGCCAATCAAAATCAAGACTTACCATCATCCTCTTCAGACTGAAAACTTTATCAACATACCTGTACAACCCAAGTTTCCGCCCATCAAAGAGAAGACTGAATACTACCCATTAAGTTTTCAAAATTGTGCATATTTTGTTACTGCAATGTGTTTTAGCTTAAAGATTAGATAAGATTTATATACAACTGGTCATGTGACCAGTCGTGCATAAGAGGATCTAATTGGTTGATATTCGATGGGCTCCATGGCCAGGTTGCTCCCTACCTCGCACATACAGGTTGGCAGGGGAAGAGTATCGGACGCCTTCGATGTTAGACGCCACACACTCGTACTTCCCCTGGTCGGTTTCCTCAGTGTTTTCTATCTGCAGGGCACCTGGGAGAGCAAAAAATCACCCCAAAGAAAGGGATGAAAGACAGAGGGAGGGAATAGATGGCAAACTATTAGAGGTTTGAAAGTAACAAGACTGTCAGAAACTATTTTATTTTGTATGTTTGGTGCAGCATCGTATCCTCATAAATTGCTCAAAGGCCTTTCCTGTTTGAAAGCCAACTTCGCCTTTTAACGCTAACGCACTGTGTTGAATCTGAGCAGTTCCACACTCAAGGCAAGAAAGATTAGACTGATCTAAATATGTCCGAATGCATCCCGTCAAACGCAACAGAAAAGAACTAGCAGCAATGTTATGGTGTTCGTAGGAGTGCTGGATCGCATCAATCAGTGTACCGGGAACTATCACGTGTGGAGTCGAAGGAGATAAACCGCTGCTCGGTCCCAACGGGAGGGAAGTCGGTGAGGGTCGAGACTGAGCTGTGAGCCGAACATCCATTAGTTCATGTCGAGATGTCCTGCACAGGGCTGAAGCTTAACACAACACTTAAATCCCATGGCATGAATTATTTCAGCTGGTCTCCCAGGAGCTGTGGTAAGACTCATGTCAGTGCATTCTGTGGGACTGAGAATGGCCATTGGCTATACATGATAAACACTTGATATTCCTCCAAATTATGCCCCAGGGTTGGGTTGTAAGCCAAGGTCATTGCGATGTATGCCAAAACACAGTTCGGGATATTGCAGAACACAAACAGGTGTAAATGAAGAAGGCCCTATATTAGCCTTCACTTTCTCATCTGAAGAAATTTATGGTGCAACTTTACCATGAGTTTCTCTGGAATAACCTGAGGACATAATAAAGGTCTTACTCAAATGGTAAGGACTATGGTTAGGGGTTATGAAGTTTCAAATAGGGGTTGGGTTCGCTGAGTAGCGTCAGGAAGTTAGACACTCCTGCTGTACTTTAAAAGTTTGTCAACGGAGGAGTATGCTTTTTTAGCCATTGAAACGCTGTAGTTAGCACCAGGGGCTCATTTTCTGAAGCCAAATCACTAAACCAAATCCCCCATCTCAAACTTCATAAGAAGTATTTCGACTGCCTGGGAAATTGTATTTTATTTTATGCATGCAACATTATAATGTGATCAGTTGATTTGAGGGCTCTTATCACATGACTATAGTTTCTGGAAGTTAACCACTCCAGTTGTAAAGTTTGTCAATGGAGAAGTATGCTTTTTCTAGCCACTGAAATACTGTAGTTACCAGCAGGGGCTCATTTTCTGAAGCCAAATCACCAATCCTCCAGTTTAAACTACATAAGTAGTATTTTGACTGCCTGGGAATTTTTTTTTATCTTATGCAAGCAACATTGTAATATACTAAATGTCAATCAATTGATTTGAGGGCTCTTATAACATAGCGGTTGGATTTGCTGACAAGTTTCAGGAAGTTAACTACTCCTGCTTTTTAGCCATACTTTCGATGGCTGCCAATGGAGAATTATGCTTTTTTTAACCACCAAAATGCTGTAGTTACCAGATTTTCTGAAGCTAAATCACCAAACCCAAAGTCCATTTCGCTTGCCTAGGAAAAACATCTTTTTGCAAGCAACATTATTATTATATTATACTATATGTGATCAGTTGTTTTGAGAACACTTTCAACACACTTTCCTGTGGTTCCCCGTCTGCTGCTGAAGAGATTCAGGCATTAAACAGAGCTCTCATAAAGCAAAGGTGGCAGAATTCGGGTCTGAATGTGCCACCTGAGCAAAAGCGATTGAGATTACTGAGAATGCTAACAGATAGCTTTCTTTGGGAACCGACAACCTTTCCATTACCACCGGCGCTTTACCCACCAAGCCGACCCACCCCGACTCTTCTTTATCGATCTTTGAGTATTTCACCATTGCACTTCGGCAGGTACCATCAACACCATCTTCACTCCTGGGGAGACATTCATTCTGGCCGAACGAAGACGTCAACCTTCAGATACTGCCACATGCAGTGACAGGACATCAACAGCAGGGACTCACGCTGAGGTTTAAGCGCACAGTCTGCATCCTGTGGAACATTCTGTGTGCCAATGAGATTCTGGCTTCTGGGTCGATGACTCACACCTGCTCGCGGCAGATCAACAGCATGATGGGATCAGGGAGTTTAGAGGCGTGGCAGGGAGAGACAAAAATGGAAGGTGGTTTCTAAAGTGTGTGCGCTCGTACACGGATCGTTTGATGTGCACATTGGCGCAGCGGGCGGCTGGGCAACAGCAGGTGGGCTTGGAGAGCGTTCTAAAGTCTCCTCAGGTGTGCAGCTGAAGGGGAACCGCTCGCGCGCAACCTGTGCTACGTGACGCCGTCGGAAAATCTGGTGGAAATCTCCAAGCCTTCGCCCTTCTCCCGTCAATTCTGGAGCCTCCGACTGCAGAAAACAGGCACGAATTTTAATGTTACTGGAGCAGGGTGTGATAAATAAACCATTGCGCAGTGGTGTGCCAAGCTCTCGGGGAGCTCTGAATTCTCCCCATCTTTCTTTCTCATCTTCGCTGGGGTTGTAACTCTTGTGATGCCCTTTTCTATGAACAGTTAGCTGATGATTGAGTAATGTCATTGAGGAAATCTTAGCAAGAACATAGCATATCGAAAAATTCATTAAATACAAATTAATTCCCAGCGGCTCCAAAGCAAGCAAATTTTCTCAGGGATCCTTCCTGCCTGAACAGGACTATTTTGGGTACTCCTGCTTGCTATTCAGCCGGCTGACGATTCCCCACTGACTTCATTACATATTTGCAGCTGTGTTTTTTTTCCCCCTTGCCTGTTTCCGCTTGGTTTCGGATAAGCTCACTGAGAATATATGATCTGGGGAGGGAATGACAGTGTTCCTACTTTAGCAGTCATTCTCAAGTCTATCAATCTCTTTGTCCTTACTGCTCATTGTTATGGAGGGGCAAAGTTAGCATAAATCTAATTAAGGTTTCTGCATTCTCATATACTGTCCTCATTTTTCTCCAAACAGTCCTTAGCTAACTAAGCAAGAGGGATATATAACAACAACAACAACAACAACATTCCCTGACTATGTTTAACATGTCGGAAACTGAACAAAATGTCTTTGATCTCCCTCACTCTTCCCTTAAATCTCCCTTTCACTCAGCCCAAGAATGTTTTCAGTTATTATCTTTTATGTATAATTACATTTTGAATTTCCATTATCCATCCTGCCCGTGGCGTCTTTGAGGCTGCTGGCGTAACCTTCCGTTAGCGGCACAGCTAACAACAAAACAAGCTGTTATCTTTTTTTAACCAATAGTGTCGAGCTCAAAGAGTTGTAACGCTGCACAATACCATTTTTGTTAAAAGGCAAGTGGAAGTCATTTTCTGAATATCCATGTCACGACGCAACCATCTAGCTGACATGAACCCTCTAGCTATGAACTATTATCTGAAGCTCAACAATAACGAATATATTAACAGATTCTACTGCTTTCTGCAAATTGTGAGAGTACTATGAATTACCCAAAAGGAAAAAGACAGAACTTTCACTGCTGACGACCAGGGTGAAAATCGGCAGAAGTTTGTAGGAGAAAGCATAATCAATCAAATTAGCATTTAATCAACAAGCATACAGGGATGTGTAGATGTTTCTGAGGAAATCTCTCAGGTACAGATAATGTGTGGGTCTGCTGATGACCATGACTTCTGCTGATCATGCTATGCCGGCAAATCCAACTAGTCACGGACTGTGGAAAGCTCTTTTTGGGAATTCTCCACTGCTTCGGTGTTGATACGAACTGTGTCCTTTAAACTGGCCATTAAGTGTTTTTGTCACGATCAGCCAGAGTTGGTGTGAGCCCGTGACTGATGGACACACGGTAGCTGTTGACCTGCAACCGGTTGGGGCTTTAGCGATGGCCTTGGGAGACACAGTCTTGTCATCTCCCGTCATCCATCCGATCCCGGATCATGGGGGAAAACAGGCTGGGCTGTCTGTTAAGTGGAGGCCGTGTCAGGAGGCAGCTCTGCTGGGGCGTGGAGCGTGGCAGCCAGGTGTGGAGTCGAGGGGAGCGGTGAACCGTGACCAGCGCTACCATGCAGCTGTCTATTAGAGCCTGTGTGCACGTGACGGCTCTAGGCACGCTTGATTAAGCTCAGCAACAGCTCTCAACCAAAGGAACCGGAGCATCTTCAACACACACACATGATTTCCAGCACCTACAGTCCCATTTGTGTAATTCAATTAGTGGGCGATGCTGGGGTATGATTGATTTGTTTGTGGGATCGACCGCATTCTTGATTTTTTTCCCTGCATGAGCAGAACTGATTAGGAGAGAGATGTGAAGAGTTGGGCTATGTTCAGAAAAGCATACTAGCTAGATATTATATGCATACTTCTTTTGTATGCTTAGAATAATGGGATGACCTGCTAGGTTTGCTTAAATGTGCAGTATACATCACATTTACACATTTGGATGATGCTTTTATCCAAAGTGACTCGCATTGCACTCTTGCTATACATTTGATCTGTTCATGTGTTTCCTGCAAATTAAATGCTCTACAATTTGAGCAACAGGAATGCTACAATTAGTGCATCCCAAAATGCAATGCAATTTAGTTGACCTTCCATTTTCAGTGTGACTAATGTAAGTTAGTAGTAATTATAATTTAGCACTTATCTCTTTTTGACTAATTTTTTCTTTGATTGGACCACCAAAAATTAAGACAATCTTATAATAAATTTAATTAAAAATGTCCAAATAATGTGTTTATTTCAGAGATGATAACAACACTGCAAAAAAAAAAAAAATACTATTCTTAATGGGTATTTTGTCTGATTTTTCAGTTAAAATATCTAAAAATCTCTAAAACAAAATAAACTTAATTCAGAAGCAATACAGCTTAATACACTTAATATCTATACGTAATTTATGAAAACTTGTCTTAATATCTGATGCGGTGTTGCTTTAAATACATTTATTTTGTTTTATGAATTTTTCATAGTTTTTTTTCACTGAAAATCAAGTCAAAAAAGACACTCAATGTATATCTAAAGTGCCAACATAAACATACTACTGTATTTCACTTTATAGTCTACTGTTTTAACAAAAGTATGCAGCATACAATATATAATGTGTAAGTAGTAAGTTAGTATTCCAATCTGAACACAGCCAATACATTTTTATGCACACTTCTTGTCAATCAAACTTCTAATCACATGCAAAAAATGGGAAGAAAAACATGTGCAAAAATGGGACTTGAGCTTTAAAAAGACGGCGCGCATTGACTGTGCCTGTACGCGTACGGACACACACTAAGGTCATTAAATGTGGAGTGTCATCATGGGGCCGATACGTAATGCAATTGTTGTCAACTTCCATCTGTTGGCTTGTAGCGCTCTCATAAACACGGCAATGACTCGTGCACACATCCAGCTCGGACTGTCATTTAGCGGTGCACAGGTCAGCTGCACCCACTAACTAACACAGACCGAACTGGCATGACATAAGATAATGCTTATGCAAACACATATGTAACCAAGTCGCTAACTAACGCAGTAATTTAGCTTTGCTTAGGTGCCTAAAACGGACGCAGAGCTGTGCTGCTCCGGCACATTTAGCCCAGACTGGGCCTGAATTTGTAGAAGCTGCCCTGGGCAAAAGCTCTGTCCTGGATCACTAATCTCATTATGCAAATGCTGCTTTATAAGTCACGTTCAGTTTAGCGAGCAGCAAAATGATTAATGTGCAGTGTTTTTGCATTATAAATATGCATGTTGATGTGTGTAATCGAAGAAAGAGCTTTAATGCTGTATACTTTACTAGCTGTGGCCAATATAATGTACTAATAAAAGTATCTATCTATCTATAAATAAATATGCTCTGTACATATATGTTATTTGTATATTATATAAATATTGCATATAATATTAAATTAAATTATACAACAGTTCTTTCTGGTTCTCAAATCTGATTGGCTAAGAGCAGTGCGATATTCTAGTGATAACAGCACTCCTACATTTTCACCGTTGGCTTGAAGCGACTGTCATGCAAATCCACTGTAGCTTTTACAAACACTACACTTCTTGTACCACGAACTGTAGTTTTAAAAACTAGAGGCAAGAGTGTAGTTTAGACCTGAAATATGTGACTCATATTTAATCATAGTGCCTATTTTACAATTTGTTTTGACGTTTTCGGAAATGGGAGCTCCAGGCCGTCAGCATCCGTTCAGTGCTCGTGTACCCGCCGAGAACAGCTTCATCTCGGCCAGTGCTTGGGGGATATGCCGCTGGCTCTTATAGTGGTTAAACATGAGATATAATTCATTTTGGGTACATAAAACAGGCAATCTTTGATCTTATTAATCTACTACTTGTTCCTGAGCAAATCAAATTAGGCTATGTTAAATTTATTATAAGATTTACTAAGAGCAAGCAATCTCATTGGCTGCAGGATCAGCAGAGGCCAATCAGCTTGATTCATGTGGTAATGATGTAATGGAACTGTCAGTCTGCGCCCTCTAGAGTTTCATGATGGAACTAGATATAAATATATATGCAGTTTCACTAGCGATCCAATTATGATATTGCAACACATATCAAATCATGACGCATATCGCAATGTTTATCATATCGCAAGGAAGTTGATGAAACCCAGCACTAAACTAAATCAACAAACTTAGACAAATTCAAGAAATGTAGACAAGCATGATCAATTTAGGCACCTGGAAACATACAAAATTGATCAAGAAAAATGCACAAAATGTATTATGATTACCATTTGAATCGTAGCTTCGTTCACCCAGGAAACTAATGTAAAATCAAAACAAAGATGCTCACCTACCTGTTCGCTGTGAAAAAGAAGGCACTTCATTAACATTAGAAACTGCACACAGTTTTTCATATATAATGAAAGGAATATTGATCTAGATCTGGAGCGACCCCTCTGAAAATCAGCCCTGATATCATCTCCAAACTCTGAGGAAACGAGGCGTTTTATCTGGAAAAGTGTAGGTAAATTTGTGTAACATTAGCATTGGTGATTCGGCTTGCGGCTGGAGATGAGATCAGGACTGAAAGGAAAGCTGCGACACCGTTTATCCAGCGTCCTCATTAGCGTGATAAGTGTGGCCTAAAAGCACCTGCCAAACAGCGCAAATGTCACAGACGTAGGTAAACACCAACCCCGACACCTGTCTGACTCCCAACACTGACATTAAACACACATGAGACAGGACACAAACACACACACAAAGACACACAATGAAAGCTGGAGAAAGAAAAGGACAGCCACTCTCCGTTTCGGACAGCAAGAGGTCGTCTGGAGTCATTAGTTAGTGGTTAAGTTAAGGTTAGTTGTGTTTTTATATTAGTGTCTTACCTCGGATGGGAGTACTCTCTGGAAAAAGACACAAACGAAACAGACATCAGTTTAGTTCACGGTTAATGTACGTTCAGGTTATGACTGGTTAGTTTAGTTTGAGATCAGCATCACAGCTTTAGTAAAGGTTAAAGACCTGCCAGTGCTGGACGTGGAGCTTTACATTCGTCTTTCTTTCCCTCCTCTACTTAATAGATGTATACAAACAATCGGATATGTCTGTAAAGGTTAATGACGCTTTTTGACCAGTTCATTTCCTTTTCCAAAGATTTGTAAAAAATTCTCAACAATTATACAAATTTGAGCTTTATCATATACAGTGCCCTCCACAATTATTGGCACCCTTTGTAATTATGAGCAAAGGCGGCTGTGAAAATAAATCTGCATTGTTTATCCTTTTGATCTTTCTTTCAAACAATTCACAAAATTATAACCTTTCATTGAAGGAAAAGAATTGAAAGTGGGGGGAAAATCACATTATGAAATAAATGTTTTTCTCCAAAACACGTTGGCCACAATTATTGGCACCCTTTTATTCAAAACTTTTTGCAACCTCCTTTTGCCAAGATAACAGCTCTGAGTCTTCACCTATAATGCCTGATGAGTTTGGAGAACACCTGACAAGAGATCAGAGACCATTCCTTCATGCAGAATCTCTCCAGATCCTTCAGATTCCCAGCTCCATGCTGGTGCTTCTTCTCTTCAGTTCACTCCACTCATTTTCTTTAGGGTTCAGGTCAGGGGACTGGGACGACCATGGCAGAAGCTTCATTTTGTGCTCAGTGACACATTTTTGTGGTGGTTTTGATGTTTGTTTTGGATCATTGTCCTGATGGAAGATCCAACCACGGCCCATTATTGGATTTCTAGCAGAAGGTCAGGTTTAGATTTTTTATCTGTTGGTATTTGCTAGAATCCAAAATACCATGTATCTGAACAAGATGTCCAGGACCTCCAGCAGAAAAATAGGCCCACAACATTAAAGATCCAGCAGTATATTTAACTGTGGGCATGGGGTACTTTTTATCCATGTGTGCACCAAACCCATCTGGTGGGTTTGCTGCCAAAAAACGCTTTTTTTAGTTTCATCTGACCATAGAAGCCGGTCCCGTTTGAAGTTCCAGTCTTGTCTGACAACTGAGTATATGCTGGAGATTGTTTCTGGATGAGGGCAGAGTATTTTTCTTGAAACCCTCCGGAACAACTTGTGGGGATGTAGGTGCTGTTTGATAATTGTTTTTAGGCTTTCTGAAACTCAAGACTCAACTAATCTCTGCAATTCTCCAGCTGTGATCCTTGGAGAATCTTTGGACACTCAAACTTTCTTCCTCTCCACGCATTAGGAAGATTTAGACACACGTCCTCTTCCAGGCAGATTTGTAACATCTTTAGTTGATTGGAACTTCTTAATTATTGCCCTGATGGTGGAAATGGGGATTTTCAATGCATTAGCTTTTTTCTTATAGCCATTTTCTATTTTGTGAAGCTCAACAATCTTCTGCTGCACATCAGAACTATATTCTTTGTTTTTTCTCATTGTGATGAATGATTAAGGGAATTTGGCCTTTGTGTTTACACATATTTGTATGTAAGTCATGACTGGACAATTTCATTCTCCTAGTCACCCTGGTGTGCTAAAAAAATGTAAATATGAATGGGAATATACTTCAGAGATATTTTACTCATAAGAATTTCTAGGGGTGCCAATAATTGTGGCCAACATGTATTGGAGAAAAACATTTATTTCATAATGTGAGTTTCCCCCCACTTTCAATTGTTTTACTTCGATGAAAGGTTAGAATTTTGTGAATTGTTTTAATGAAAGATCAAAAGGATAAACAATGCAGATTTATTTTCACAGCCGCCTTTGCTTATATTTACTAAGGGTGCCAATAATTGTGGAGGGCACTGTATATAGAAACCACACATAAAAAGCGGTTTCTAGCAAATGAAATATCTGAGCGTAATTAGAATTTTTTTTATTATAATAATAATAACTATATTTGCGTCATAAATTTATTAAAAGCAATTAATCATAAAAACAAATGAAATATAATGTTTATTTGTATTTAATTTTATTTTTTATGTAATTTATTATTTCATTTACTTCAATTAATATTAATATTGCTA
>RJVU01003824.1:1053550-1086403 GCA_003731715.1 Anabarilius grahami | reverse complement strand
ATTTAAATACATCATTAAATATAATGTTTTATTTTTATTAATTTTATTTTTTCAATTTCATTTTGCTAGGGTGCACTGCAAAAACAAATCAAAACACAGACAAATAAAAATTCCACAACTGTAACAAGACATAAAATGAGGCCTTAAGATCAAGCAGAAGCTGTAAGTAGTATCCAGTAATGGTTAGCATTAGCTTACCAACATCTACATGACGTCATATCTAATATTCACAAGCAAAGCTGTCTTTGCCCCTTGTCTTCTTATCTTTAACACCTTGCAATCGCCTGTTTTAGGTTTATTTCTCCACTACCATCAGCTCGTTGAAATCCTGTCCCTTTCTGACCCCAGCGCTTTAGAAACACAGCGAGCTCTTTTGTCCAGCAGCAGTATGAAGGTCATCTGTGTGCCGTGAAGGATATTTTGCCTGCTTCTCGATCAGCCTGATATTAACTTGCTCCGGCAGAGCAAAAAACACATCATTTTACTTAATATTCCTATTTAAAAATAACAACATCAGGCCTGGAAATGACGCTGTGCCTTGACGAACAAAATATAATAAAATGAGTGTAAATAAAAGAGGTTTCATTTAGTATTTATATTTATGAGCCTCCTAACAGCAATATACAATATAAATGTACAACGCTGCGAGTAGCGTGCTAAATAATTCAACCTACAGCCGAATGCATGTGCGCTTTGAGGCTCTTTTTGAAAAGCAGGCAAAATATTTATAATTTAAAAGTTGTTTATGTATATTTAAGGAGTTGAGGAGGAATCAGAAGGGCACAGGGATCAGGGATCGTCAGTGTTTAGTTAGTATCAGGGACGTTGAGGCAGCAGAATTAGCTTGTTTTTGATCCCGCTAGAGTCAAAGTTACGGTTAAGGTTTGGAAAGAACTGGTTAGGTGAGGTTAGGTTAAAGGTTAGAGGTTTTCAAACACACAAATGCCACAAAAATCACACAGACTGATTGACTGGTCAAAACGCTAAAACGTGTTGTCGTTTGCTAAAAGAAGCTTCCAGACTTTCTAAATCTACTCTGGCAAGAAAAAAAAGTGGGTTTTATAGGGGGGTGGCAGACAATCTGGCCGTGGTCTCAATCCATCTGTACAGCTGAAACTGAGTTCGGCTCGCCGCCATGCGTTTAGGCCAGAGTGACCTTAAAAATGTCTCCACCAAGGCACAGATGTCGCCTCTATCTACCGATAACCTCACTGCCAACATCATATCTGATGGCCATTGACTCACAGTTTGAGAGGCTGCTCAGTGGGTGGAGCTTGACATCCAGCTTCGCCTCTTTGTATGTGATGGGTGGAGCTTGAAGGTCCAGCCACAGACAAACCCTAAACCTAATTAGGTTAAGCTCCACCCATTAGGTCCTCAGAGGTGGAGCTGGACTAGGTCAAGCTCCACCCATTCTATCCAGAGAGATTGAAAAACGAAAGCCTACCATGAAAGCCTACGAAAAGAGTTTGACATTTCTTCTGTTTGAAGACCTAGAACTGTTACACTGACCTAAAGAACCAACAATGCAACATCATTGTCTTTAATCTCCAAAGAACCATATAGCAACGCTTCATTTGGGTGAGGTTCATTTGGGTCCATCACGTCACAGTGAGAGTCCTGCTCTTAACCACTGTAGCAGAGCTTCAGAGCCATCAATTAGACAAGCACCTCAGGGCCTGTTCCAATCAGATGGCCAGCCAGCGTGCACAGGAAGTGCGAACCGCAGCAGGAAGCTGTCTATTTATCTCTCCCTCGTTCCTCCCAAGGTATCGCCTATGGTGATTTCAGGAGTTGCAGCTGTACCTACACCAGGATGAGATCCATATATCACACAACGGCTACAACTGTGACAGCTGCTGCCAACTAAAGAAAGGACACGGGTTATTCAAAAGCACGCCAGATCTTGTTTTCCTCTCAAGAAAAATGGCTCCGGCCCCGGTTTGGAAACTAAAGAGATCAGTTTCACTTCGGAATAGAGATAAAAACAGGAAAGCAGGAGTCTTGGCTGGCGTCGACGGCTACAGGCCTTTTTCTCATCAGCATAAATCCCTCCAGGTTGGAGGATTGGGCAGCAGGACCGCTCTAAAGTAAACATCCCTACATAAGATGCCTTCACTCACTCTCAGGGCTCTGCTGAAAGAGCTTCAAAAACACAACAGCACATGTGATGAACAATCAAGTCAACATGAAATCAAAATCAACCACTTTTACTTGCTTATTCCACATCTCCCTGCAAAACCCCCCACTTAAACTAGGATAAGCCGGTCTCCCAGAATGAAAAATACCCAAACCCCCTCTTAAACCCAGCTGACAGACCAGTTTTACCAAGCTGGGAGACCAGCTAAGATTTGCAAAACAGCTTAGGCAGGGCCTAAAACTAACTTTTTGCCACACATGCAAATGGCCAGTGACTATTTACTGGCCATAAAATACATTTTACCAGCCATGAAAGATAGATAAATCCTTATTAAAGTTACATAATTATTCAGTCAAGAACAATGAGTGATTATTCTTTATCTTTTGATTACCATTAAAAACACAGACAGCATCAATATTAGGCTGCTGTCACTTTAGGATTGAACGCACGGATGCAATATACTGTTACACATGCGTTTTATTTATCAACTGTTTACGTTCAGTTAAGAAAAAACTGACTATGTTTACAAGGATACTTGCCAAGACGAGCATTTTGACAATTTTGTTTGAATAAGTCTGTTCAAGCACAAGAAGATGTGAAAGAGAGCTCGATTCAGTATTCTTGCGCTGTCTGAGACAGATTGAGGGAGTGCGCTTTGGGTGTTTGCGCACAGGAAACTGTGCGTATGGGATAATGTTAATTAATAGCCAAATATATTAATTGGTTTCACATGTATATGCAAAAATCAAGCCACCTTTTTCACAATCCAATCAATTCCCGATCAATTTTCCTACTTTATATCAAAGAAACACCTCGACTTACAGAAGTAAAATGGTTTTGAATGCCATTTCATGTTGACTTCACCTTTCAAGCACATGGACTATGAAGGACATGCAAATGTAGTCCATCCCTTGTGTACGAGACCTCAGGTGATGTTTGCTTTTGGCTGCTTTAGAGGTCCAGGTTGGGCCGGAAGGCTCCAAGGCCCCAGCAGTTTTCAGACATCTACACTGGTTCTGCTTAGATGATAAATATGTTATTGTGATGGAGTCGAGCAAGCTCTCGGTGGCACACGGACTGAGGGTGTGTCCAGCGGTCAACAACAGAACCGCAACTGCTTGGCCGGAGCTTCTGAAATTCTAATCTGTTATTCTTCTGTTTTATAACCATCTGAATATTTGTGGCCGGCGAGAGTTGAAGCAAAAGCCAGAGAAGGAATTCTCTCGAGAGCTCGAGAGCTGGATGTGAATGAAGAACACTAGACGGGTGAACTAGTAAATCCATACACGCAATCTCACACACACACACACACACACACACACACACAAAGACTTTCTGCAGTGTGTCATCCCCAAAAGCTGGGTCGAGTCTTGAGAGAAACAGGGAAATGTTTCATGTTAGTGGGCGAGGAGAAGAAAAAGAAATAAGGAGGGTACAGACAGACGTTAAAGGGAAAGCAGAGGGTAGGACATGCATTTTAAAACGAAGTTAAAATGCCATCTGCTTCAGGGACACTAGGAAGCTTGCGCACTCACTGAGACACTTACCAAAGGCTTCTGGAAATGATAATAAACAGAAAAAAAAAGGAGAAAGGAAGAATAAAACAGCACATTTTAGGGTCGGACTCACAGCAGCTTCACACATCCTGAAATCAATAGAGTTTAGTGGGGAAGATCCCTTTGTAGGATGACACGTCAGATGGTTAGATGCACGTTAAACAGATTTTAGACACGTTTAATGACCACATTTAATTTATGGGGGAATCTCACAAAACCTGTCATTTTCAGGTTTACAAAAACTAATATGTTAGGGTTAGAGTTAAGGTTAGTGCTATGTTTTATATATGTGTGTGAAAACACAGTCAGACTAATTGCTCTTGTTAAAATAATTACTGCCTTAAGAAATTCTTTAAACATCTTTAAAGATTTAGAAAAACTTGGCATATTTAATTACCAATTAGACGTACCAAATAAATACCACTAAAAGCATTTAGATAACTCACTAACACACAAATTGAATTAGGACCATGATTATAGCTCATTTGTACATGCTGTATGCTGTGCATACTGAATTTGGTTTGTCTAATTAGTACTCCTCCAATGGTATTCATACAATTCATGCCGCTGTCATTTATTTTATCAAACACTTGTGGAATTGAGAATTCTGATAGCATTTGGAATAAATTATCGCTTAAACACGTTTTTATTCACAAGAGGTATTCTGTAGCGCCTACCTGATTTCAAGGGCACAAATTGGCTAAAAAGAGGGTGAGAACTATCTGCAAGAATACTTCTCGCCCTCTTCCTTGCCCTTTCAACATAAAGTTGTCCTAAGGGCTTCTGTGGTCTGCCAACAATTTTGCTTGCCATTGACACAATTCTGGTAAGCTTATTCTTAGATCTACAGTTTAAGTGTTCATACCAGGCAGGGATATGATAAGACAGTACACTCTCCACAATAGATTTGTAAACAAGTTCTAAAATATGCTGACTAACTCCAAGGCCACCGAGTTGTCTTAGAAGAAATAGTCGCTGTGAACATCTTTTAAAGATATACTCAGAGTTATCGACAAAGCTCACCTGTGAGTCCAGGATTGAGCCGAGATATTTAAAATTCTCCACAATTTCTACTTGTTGACCCACAAGTGAAACTGGCTGGATTGTCATGTCTCTTTTTGTACACATAATTCATTATTTTGTCTTAACGACATTAATTACTAATTGGTTAAAATGACACCAAGTTTCAAGGGTCTTAGTGTGAGACAAATAGGCAACGTCATGCAGAGAGTCAGTTTTATCCAATAGGCCAACTAAGGCCATATCATCGGCATATTTTAATAATCTAAAATGTTCCTCCTGAATCGAACACTCATTGGTAAATAAAGAAAAAAGCACAGGGGAAAGAACAAAGCCTTGTGGGCAACCTGTGCTTAAAGTGAACACGTCTGACCCTCTGTGGACAGCAGGAAAGAAAGCTTCTAATTCATATAACTAACTTGGTGTTAACATCAAGATCAACAAGCCTTTTTGAGAGAATGTGTGTCTTCATTGAATTAAAAGCCGATGTGAAATCCACAAATAAAATCCTGACATATGCTTTGGGATTCGTAAGATGTTTTGTAACTGTGTTTAGCAGGGTCAGTACAGCATCATCTGTGCCTCTGTTACTCTTATATGCAAACTGAAGTGGATCTAACCTCGAGGCCACAATTGAAGTTAGATGGTTAGCCAAGACTCGCTCCATAGTTTTACATAGTATGGAAGTTATTGCAATAGGCCGGAAATAATTTAATATACTCGCACCAGGCCTTATTATTGAATATTTCCATAATTTCGGCACTGTCTATACAAGTGTCTAAAAGAAACTGAAACAGCCTTGTAAAAACTCCTTTTAACTGAGGAGCACAGTCTTTAAGAAGCCATCTGGGCCAGTGGTTTTGTTTGGCTTCAATTTACTAAGACTTGCAATAACATCAGCCTCATTAATAACTACTGATGTTTCTACAGAGAGATTATTGCACATCTCATCACATTCTGTCCTACCGTCCACAGTTTCAAATCTGCCATAAAAGTTATTCAAATCATTAATAGAAGTTTGGTTTTTACTTACAAAACTATCATCCTTTTTATTAGACCTACCCATTGATGTATTTAATCCCTTCCATGCCTGTCTGGTATTGCCAGTTAAAAATTTTACTTCTATCTTATTTTTAAAATCAAATTTTACTTTAAGAAATTTCCCCCTCAGCTGTCTCCTTTTCTCACACAGTAAATCTATATTAGCAGAACAAAAGGCAAGCCTCCTTTCATTAAGACAACTTTTTAGCAGTTTCGATACCCAGGGCTTGTTATTTGGGAAAATGTCTGCATACTGCTTTATAAGCATTTAATATATTTCCATAACAGCAATCAATAGTCCGGTTTAGACGAGTGGGACAGTCCACATACTGCTGAAGAGTAGGCAGATATTCCGATAAGTCACATGCATTAAAATCCCCAAGGATAAAAACAGGTTGATCCGCAGTGCGAGCGAGAGCATCATTTTAGCTCTTCGCTATTCTCTCCCCTGCTGCCACAACATTGGGACCGGGAACATAAGTAAATATGACCGTGATCTGGCCGAACTCCCGCCGGAGGTAAAATGGTCTAAAAGATATCGTTAAAATCTCAAAGTCTGGAGTGCACACTTCCTCCTGTACACTGTACTGTGTGGCCCAGCTGTTATCAACAAACACACACAGCCCTCCTCCAATGGATTTAAATGAGCTACGTTCGTCTCTGTCCGCTCTTATTGTTGTATAACCCATTAAGTACGGGGTTGAGTGGTGATTTTTAAGCCAAGTTTCTGTGAGACAAACGAGATTGTCTAAATTCAAAGTCATGTTCAGCTCTCAGCATAAGTTCATCTAGTTTGTTGCTTACCGAACGCACATTTGATAAGGGAATAACGGGTAAGGGGAACCTGTTCCGGCGTTTCCAGAGTCGATGTTTCACGCCACCTCTTGAACCTCGTATGTTAATTATTGAGGGCTAGTCAATGTTATGCATGTGAATGTTGAAATAGAGACAGAGACATCACAAACAAGAGAGCAGAGAGTAAGGCACAACAACATGTATGACCCACTCACACAGTGACGTAAAGACAAACAAAACATAGGGAGGACAGGCTGCACAGCCATGCTAACTTTTTAGCAGGACAACTGCTTTGGCTGTATGCTAACATAAACATTCTCAGATTTGTCTGTTAGCAGGGAAGAGAAATTAGCTTGAAAATGAGCTACAAGTCCTAACCTTGAGGCTAGTGACTTCACTAATGGAAGCTAAAAGGGTTGACTATTATAGTCCTCAACCGGAGAAGTCAAAGGCATTTGTGTTCCTGTGCCACAGCCAACAGTGTTACGGAGGCCTGTGATACCCCCTCAGTGAGTTTGGGCTGTCCATTAACACGGCGCAAAACAAAGCACTTAAGTCTAGCATAAGTGAGAGCAGATGTCGCCACTAACCACAAAACCATTTTGTTTGAATCTGAAAGTTTATTTTGAAAATGCCATGACTGATCCTGAAAAGGGGAACTCTGGGTAAGCGAGTTCAGGTCAAGGGTTGGTAGCCGAGTATCTACTGCCCATACCAATTTGCATCAACAGCTCTGAATCAAATGCAACCCAATAGATTTTTCTTTTCTCTGTTGCTGACAAATCACTGACCCACAACGGTGGCCTTGGGGTGACTGGAGCGCTAGAGTTAATGAGATATATAATTAGACTCTGTTTTACTGGGTCTTTCAATAAAGTTTCATTAGCCTAAACCAGACATTAATCATACGCTTGCCACAAAATCTGGACTAAGCTCCTCTGACACTGTTCATTAAAAGTCATTATCTTTCCATTTCAGCTTCCCTAGCAACTTTAGTATGTTGCGCTAGCGCTCTGGGTGGTTGTTTTGGAAGAGCGTAGGGTGCCTACAATCAGAAAAAAGACTGATACAGAATCCTAAAACAAAAGCATTGGGATGAACAGAAGAATATTAGCAGTAAAGTACCATTGTTTGTCTTACCTGATCTGAGCTGTTTTATTCGGCCGTTACTTGTGCTGGGGTCGATGGGAAGGAAGTCTTTGAACCAGGTGATTTCCGGGTCGGGGTTACCACTGGCGGCGCAAAGCATGGTAGCCGTGCGAGTACGTTCCACCACCTTCAGCTGTGGGCCCATGTCAATGTTGGGGAACCCCGCAGGAAGAAGGTCCTCTGTAGGGGAGAACATGGAGAAGTTTAAAGACAAGCAATTAGATGTCAGTTACCAACTCGAAGTTTCTGGAAGAATTAACTCAACCTGGAATGAGGTCTGTAGGGTAAAACATAGAGATGTCAATAACCTACTTGGAAGACCCAACTTGGCTTGCAAACAGCGAGTAACCAAGTCAGGTTTGGCTAGGACCTGTTCTTCTACAGCAGGGGTGTCCAATCCTGCTACCGGAGGGCCACTGTCCTGCAGAGTTTAGCTCCAGCCCCAATTAAACACACCTTAAAGGATTAGTTCACTTTAGTTCCCAAGATTCACCCTCAAGCCATCCTAGGTGTATATATCTTTCTTCTTTCTGATGAACACAATCAGAGTTGAATCGCAGTTGAATATGGAACCGCCTTCCGTAGGCGATCTGGCAGAAGCTAGTTATTTTACTTTAAAACGTGTTAAATATTATTTATTTATTTTATACAAACGCATCGCTTCACTTCAGAAGGCCTTTATTTACTCCCCAGAGCCGTGTGGAGTATGTTTATGATGGATGGATGACCTTTCTTGAGCTTCAAACTCGTCGCCCTCGCTCACTGCCATTATCAAGCTCGAACGCATCAGGATGTTTATTAATATAACTCCGATTGTGTTGTCAGAAAAAAGAAAGTCATATACAAGGATGGTTTGAGGGTGAGTAAATCTTGGGGTAATTTTCATTTTAAAGTGAACTAATTAAGGTCTCACTAGGCATACTAGAAACTTCCAAGCAGGTGTGTTGAGGCAAGCTGGAGCTAAACTCTGCAGGACCGAGTTTGGACACCCCTGTTCTACAGGGACCCTCAAGGGGACTTGCTGAGGGGCAATCAAACATTAGAGCACACTAAGCTGTTGCTTGTACCATCATACATACTGTTTGGGCCCTACAGATCTGAGTCTACACCACTAGCAACAGAGCTGTTTAATCGGGGCAATCACTGGTGACATTTCAACCAAGGTTCCTCTCTCCATAGTTGTTTACGGCAGAAGTCAATTTGAAGAGACAGGTGACATACAAACACACAATAGAGTTTGACAATTCACTCCTCTTGCTCTTCAACAGAATCCAGCATGGCTGATGACTGCTGTTGTAGGCCAACACAAGCCTTCACGCTCTTCATGGCATCTGCTGTGAAGACAATGACTGATAAGGGGAAGGGAAAACCTCTCACTTTGACCTGGCGTGACTCACATCCTGGCAGAGAACTGTGGACACTGTAGACTGTGCCAGTGGGCACAGGTCAGGCTCTAGGTGTGAAGGTCGCATCCTTTGAACCCTTTGAGAATCGCAAAGGTGTGCCAAGGCTCACGACATTACAAGGAACCTAAGTACTGCACCTAGTACCGGAAACTGAGGTTTTTACACCAAAGAAAGGGGATTTGAGCCAATGTTTTGTGCAGTGACCTTTTATTTCCATGTTCTATTATTTAGTGTTGGCTGGAGAAGCATTATGGCTGCCTATTGATTATTAACCAGTGGAGACAGGATGCTTAAAAGTTCCTGCTTGGGGGGAAAGAGGTACTACACAGGTAATTGTCCTTTCAAAAGCAGCTATTCTGTAGTACTTTGGAGAGTGACATTCGGTGCTTACTGTACATGTGATCCATGGCCGGATTATCCACGCTGTGACACCAGAATAGAATTTCTCATCAAACCACACAAATTAAGCCTTTAACACAAGATGAGTAATTTGATTTGAGCTTAATTAAAGCCGGCAAGTGCTGGGGAGTCTTGAGTGGTGGTGGGCGAGTGGGAGCAGCAAACAGAGTCACTGATAGAAATGTCAAAGCAATGCAAATTCTATTATAGAGTCAGTGAAAGAGGTTGAGACAGGAGTGGCAATAATACCAGTGTTACTGTGCTGCCTATACGGCGGTAATGACTGTGGGCATACGAATGCAAATGGAAAGAGTGTCTATATTGTCACCGGGATGCAACAACTGACCTGGAATCATCCGCTAAGAGAGGCTCACCGCAAGCACTCCAATGTAGAGATGTCCTCTTCGGGAAATAATAATGGAGAACGGCTAGGAATAGAATTTGCCTTGCAGATGTACTCTTCCAACACTCAAATTGGTTCAGGGTCAGTTGCTCCGGTAAAATATGAAGGAAATCAGGCAGTAGGCATGCATATCCGTGCCAAGAGCCCTTAGTCCTGTCCTGCCTGGCTTGTATTCATGCTAAAAAAGCCCTGGAGTTATACTCCAGCATTCCCCACCAATCTGATCACACAATTAGGTAGCTATTGTCTCTACAACAGCTTTTTGATATCGTCACAACCAGTTGATTTACAATTAGGTTCTGGGCATGTGCACAAGCCTCGTGTCATCCCATAACCCTAAACAACAGTTTTAATTGGAAGGCTTTCAAATACTTGTCCATTAGACAAAACACAGCTTTCCCCACTCTCTGTCACCATTAATTTCTAGATGCTAGCTGAGCTTGTGCACTTTGCAGAGGGCTAATTCTACATCATAATTCCTTAAAATACACACTGGAATTCAATTATAGGCCTACGCTCATTCTGGGTTTGTTTCAGGGCGGCTCTGAAGGCCGCCCCTGGCCTGACTAAGAGGCTGTTAAGCCGCGATGTTAATGATGCTGTTATGATGATCAGCGTAGTGGGCTGAGTGCACCAGCCACTTTTGCCAACAGCTGCGTTTACCGATTCAGCAGGGCACTGAAGTCGTCCTGAAACCCTGCCCCTAACCCCCAAACCTCCAATCCGTTAGCTTTGACATGGGCTTTTACGCTTGCTGTTATTATCTGTAATTGCATTTAATTGTAGCTCGTGATTTAATGGCATTATGCAAGTGACAGGTGCAAAGCCTCTTAACCTGAGCGGTCAGTTTATTGCAAGTGGATTTGCAGACGTGCATCCATGGTAATAAGCAAATGAGTTTTGATTGATTCATGATGATTTCTGAAGCTCATTATCCATGCAGCTGTAATATTTCACATCACAGATTAAAAGTAAAATGGCAATTGCAGTTTGTACATCAATTATTCAATCTGTACACAAATGCTACCTTCTGCTGATTTATCCTTTTAACTCTTTCTCCGCCAGCGTTTTTTGGAAAAAGTTGCCAGCCACCACCACGTTTTATTCTAGCTTCATGCATTTTTTTTTTAATTAACATTTGAATGTCGGTAGGTTTCATGAAAAAAAAAGCTACATTTTGAACAATACTTTTATTGCTTGTTTCTTCTTTTTTGCCTGTGTTTTGATCCAAAGTTTCTGTACTCTTCCGTCAATGGCGGGGAAGCGCCGTCTCAGAAATTATGGAAAATTCCGACAATGGCGGGGAAAGAGTTAAAATAGAACCATAGTGATGAATAAAAGACCATTTACTATGCATAAGACGAAATATAACAGCAAATGCTATGAATAATACTAAATATCATGTATGATACCCAGTTTTTGCTGCTGGATGTTTATAAGCAAATGAGTTCTGGTTGATTTATGATGATCTCTGAAGCTCATTATCTGTGCAGGTGTAATATTTCACATCACAGATTAAAAGTAAAATGGCTATTGCAGCTTGTACATCAAAATAAATAGGTAATATATACACAACTGCTGCCTTCCGCCGGCACCGTGGCATTCTTGTTAACAGCTTTATCAACCAGAGACACATTTTATAATTACACAAAGCATTCTTTGATAAGCATGCATTTTTAAAAACTGCTCTCCTGCAAACACTTTCCTGCTGATAAAAGTCTCAGGGGCGGCATCACATTCCGCAGACGTATCCTCCTCTGCATTGGCTATTTTATTATTTTCACTTACCGAAATGATTTAATTTCATCAGTTCCTTAATCAGGTTAACTGATTAGCTCTCGCCACAGCCAGAGATGGCTTTGGAAGCACATTAATATTACAGAGAACTCTGGGAGGAGAGGGCGGAAGAGCAAAAGAGAGAAATCTGGGATATAAACCATACGATGGGAGGTGGAAGATGTGTTTTTCAAATGCAGAACTAAGGCGACATTTAACTAATCTGTAGTCCCAGCTGTTCGGATTTGCGAGGTGGTCAATTTAATTTCCTGTGCTCAAAAAACAGCCCAATTAGCATTACAGGAAGTGCATGAAGGATAGGACGAGAGTCTGTGTGCTTACTTGTTTAAGTCGCTGTGGGTTCAGCTGCCCTGTCACATCAAACACTGCACAGTAAGTATGCGCTGCTGCACAGGACACAGGGACACGAGTGCAGGGAAACCAATAATGGACTGGGAGCGGAGAGAGCGAGGGCTGCGGGGCCGAGGCGGAACCACATAATGCTCCATTAAGGAGCGTGAATCCCATTTCAGTCTCTCCAGATACACTATCACAGCCTGACCTCTGCACACAACATCATGCCTATTGGTATTTGCCAAATAGTATGCCTATAGGATCAAGGGCATCTCTGACAATCCCAAATTTCAAGAAGTTTCTTAAATCGCCCAATAATGTTAATACTTCATAATTAATTTCCACTCTTCCGGGTTCTTTGGACTCTCAGAAACAGAGCCATCTTACATTAGCATTTCAAACTAAGCCTAATACATGGGGTTGACTGCTGGAAATTTGGACTTTGGATTTCCATATAATAATAATAAAAAATACTAAATATATGCCTAAAATATTATAAAATGGTAATTATAAGCCCAAATGTCATGCATAAAAGTAAATATAAGCTTAAATATAAGATAAAATACAAAATATAAGCCCAAATATAATGTATAAGAAAAAAAATCATCAATTGTAAATGTAAAGATTAAAAACTATAGGTATAAAGGGCTAATATCATGTATGATACTAATTATAAGCCTAAATATCATATAAAATACTAATTATAAGCTTCAATTTCATGTAAAATACTAAATGTTATAAAATAGTAACTATATAAAAGCCCAAATATAATGTACAAGAATAAAAATATGATGAAAAATACTAAATTATAAAGATTAAAAACTATAGGTATCACTTTATAATTGACATTTACTAATACTAAACATTATTAGATTATTTAATGCTTATCAGAATATTAGTAAACTGCCAGGACGTGGTTTTTCAGTTTTAAGGACTACAAACTATCACTCACTGCAGTGAGCAAATGATCAAAAACAATGTGTGTTTAGTTGTGGATTACAGAGGCGCTGCAGACGTGTACAGATGCCCCGTTACCCGCAGGCGTCCCCCGTCGGGCTTTGATAAAGCTACAATCGTGCAGGCTCGGTCGGGTGCTGTACAATTAGGTGGCGGCGTGCGGCGACGGTTGCGTGCGAAACGTCTGGCTGATGACCGAGCCCAGCTGTATCTGCCACGCTGACTTATCAGTACCAGAGGAGGTGGAGCGGGAAACGCCTGCTCGGAGTCTGGGGGTCGTGAGGGAGGCGTCAGATTGAACCGGAAGGCAGCGAGGAGAGATAGCTGTCATTGCCACTCACACCGCAAGACTCCTGCGCTGTGACAGAGACGGATGCGCTCGGCGACAGTGACAACCTGCCCGCTAAGTGGCTCCCCGTCGGAGACCTCACAGCTGTATTTACAGAGCCAAATCCTCGGGACGAGGGCTCAGAGATTCGAGAACAGTAGCAGTCTGGAACAGATGGCGCTCGATCGAGACCACAACGCCAATAAAGGCATGACCTTTTATAACACCAAATATAAGGCAAATTATCATGTTTAATCCTCAAAATAAGGTGGAATATCATGCATAATACTAAATATAAACTCAAATATAATGTACTTTACTAAAATAAGGCCAAATATTATGTATAATAGTAAACATAAGTCTATATATCATACAAAAAAATACTAAATATAATCCTAAATACTAAATGTAAGCTCAAATTTCATATAAAATACTAAATATAAGCTTAAATATAATACAAAACACTAAATATGAGTCCCAAAATCATGTATAATACTTAATGTATGCCTAAAATTAATAGAAAATACTAAATATAAGTCTAAATATCATAGAAAATGCTAATTATATGCTTAAATTTCATGCTAAATACTAAATATAAGCCTAAATATCAAATAATTATATATATAAAATATTAAATATAAGCCTAAATCTTATAAAATATGAAATATAAGCCTAAGTATTAAAATAAAATACGAAATATAAGCCTAAATATCATATAAAATATTAAATATATGCCAAAATATAATATAAAATACTAAATATAAGCCTAAATATCAAATAAAATATTAAATATAATCCTAAATATAATATACAATACTAAATATAAGCCTAAAAAAATATGAAATATTAAATAAAAGCCGAAATATCATAGAAAATACTAATAAGCCAAAATGTCATGCATAATACTAAATAAGACTAAATATCACATAAAATACTAAATATAAACCCACATTTATTGTTTATTTCTAAAAAATTAGCTTAAATAATAGATAAAATCTTACATAAGCACAATTATAAAATATACAAAGTCATTTAACCTTTTATAACACCAAATATAAAGTAAAATTATCATGTATAATACTAAAACTAAGGTGGAATATTATGCATAATTCTAAATATAAGCCCAAAAATCATATAAATGACTAATTACAAGCTCAAATTTCATGCATAATACTAAAGATAAGTTAAAATATTAGAAAAAATCTAAGCCCAAATATCATTTTACCTTTTACCAAATATAAGGCACTTTATTGTGTATAAAACTAAAAATAAGCTAATATTTAAAGCATATTACTATAATAAGGTATAATACTCATGAATATTATGTGTATATATCACAAATATCATGTATAACACTAAAAATAAGCATCAATGTCGGTTCAAATCTTAAATATATGCCCAAATATCAAGTACCAAGTCATTTGACCTTTTCCCAAATATTAGGCAAATTATCATGTATAATGCTAAAAATAGGTAAGGAGTGTAATCACTCCGGTCCAATATTCTGACTGAAAGACGAGGGGAAACAGCTTTCCTGCGTTTCTTTATTTGCTTGGTTCCGGACGGGCCCGAGCTACAGGAGACCATCAGACCCTTACCAACGCTCGACGTCAATGAGGCCGTTTCCATTCCTGGACTCATTTCCTGCTCTCGCTCGCTTCAGTCGGCCTCGTTAGTAATGCGAGGTGCGTGCGTAACAGGACGTCTTTGCATAAATTAAATGAACAGCAATCCTTCAATACATTCATGTGGTTTTCTTCCAAATAAAGCCCTGATAAATGAAGGTAACACACTGACAATGCTGTATTATGTGGATGAGAGGGAAATACTGTTCAGTTAAATAGAGTCTGTTACCAAGGCCATTTGGGCACAATATATTTTAAATAAACAGTAAATTAATTAATTTACTTATTAATTTAAAAGTACATTCGCAAAAAAATGTCATGGTAACAGTCTCTATATATTAATATATAATACATAAATATATAATAAATAAATGCAATTATATATAATAAATAAATTACATTCTAAATCATTTTTTGTACATCAAGCATATTTACAAAAAATATGTACTTAAAAACTGATTAAATATTTTCAAATTCTAAATGTACATTAAGGATGTTTACAAAAAATGTGCTTGTTTTTGAAATAAAACAACAAAATTAAAAAAATTAAAATTAAAGTAATTTAGAACTAATTCTTTAAGTACATGTATAGCTAAAAATCTACTAGATTAATTTTCTCTTTATTTAAGAAAGAAAGAAAGAAGCTGTGCATGAGCATTTCATTCTGTGCACTTTTAGCTGAGCATCTAATTACAGCAGAGCTGCGTCCACAGACTAAATGGCCCAACAGGGCGCTTTCTTGGGGAGGATAAATGGAAAAATGCCTTAATGGAGCCATTTTTATTATTGCACTTAATTGCAAACGCAGCTTGGGAGGGCGCCCGCGTTCGTGGAAGTGAAACTTGAGCGCAAAGCACCGTGTCTATGAACTGGAAAAGAGCATGTCACACATTTGAGGGGAATAACAAGCATTTGAAGAAGTGACTCATCTGTCTGTCTGGATCCTTGCGGTTCCTAGAGCGACGAGTAAACCTGTTGCCACAGCTTTGCCCACGCAACCGGTTACTGGCTACGATTCGGCCTAAAGTTTGAAATGAAGACGTGTACGCTTGAGGAAACAGATGCTCATTTTGCATGGTCTAGTGCCAAAGCCGTCTAAGACAGTGAATGGCAGAGGTCTGAGGAGATACAACATTGTGCACGAGATGCTCTTTAAATATTTACAGCTGCTGATGCTGAGGAGGATAGTTCGGCCCGGGCGACCGAGGTCTCAAACATCGGCCGGAGAACGATCACATGATGGTCTACAGGATCACCAACACGTGTCGAGTCTTTAAGAGACTTTCTGATGGACGGCCAAAATCAGCAGAGGGAGGAAAACAAGAGCGTTTCTCAGAATTATGCGTTTATTTCTCACAGTTCTGAATTTTTTTCTTGCATTTGTGAGAAATAAACTTGGAATTGCAAGACAAACTCAGAATTGCGAGATATAAACTCAAAACCGTGAGAAATAAAGTCAGAATAGCGAAATATAAACTCAGAAATGCAAGAAAAACTCAGAATTGTGAAGAAAAAAAGTTGGAATTGCAAGAAATAAACTCAGAATTGTGAGAAAAAACAGAATTGCGAGAAATAAAATAGGAATTGTGAAAAATAAAGTCAGAATGACGAGAAATAAAGTCGGAATAATGAGAGAAACTCAGAATTGTGAGAAATTAAGTTGGAATAGCAAGAAATAAACTCGGAATTGAGAGGAAAACTCGTAATTGCAAGAAATAAACTCAGAAGTGTAAGAAATAAAGTTGGAATTGCCAGAAATAATCTCAGAAATGCAAGAAATAAACTCAAAATTTCAAGAGAAACTTGGAATTGCAAGAAAAAAAGTTGGAATTGCAAGAACTAAACTAAGAATTGTGAGAAATATACTCGGAATTACGAGAAATAAACTCGGAATTGTGAGTAAAAAAAACTAAGAATTGTAAGAAATAAACTTGGAACTGCAAGAAATAAACTCGGAAGTGTGAGAGAAACTCAGAATTGTGAGAAAAAGATTGGAATTGCAAGAAATAACCTCGGAATTGTGAGAAAAAAACTCAGAATTAAGAGGAAAAACTCAGAATGATGAGAAATAAACTCAGAATTGTGAGGAAAAACTCAGAATTGTGAAAAATAAAGTCAGAATGATGAGAAATAAACTCGGAATTGTGAGAAATAAAGTTGGAATAGCGAGAAATAAACTCAGAATTTTAAGAAAAACTCAGAATTATGAGAAATAAAGTTTTAAAACCACACATTTGCATTGTATTGTATTACAGTATTTTAAGACTAATGCTACCAAAAATACATTTTATTAAAAAAACCTAATTCATATTTAATTATCAAATAGTGAGGTTTGAACACCAAAACAATATCAAAAGGTCATTTAAAAACCCCTTTTTGATGATCTTTGGCAAAGAAACGACGACTTCAGTGTCCAACAGAGGAGAAGAACTAGATCTGGGAAAGCAGAACTTGAGAGCAACAAATGTACGAGAATTTGACTATTTACGTCTCTGTAAAAGCTAAAACCTGAAGATCCGTCTCCATCATGTCCCGCGGGACGAAGTGGCCCTCCTTGAGAAGGCATCAGCAGTGAGAACAGGAGCACTAAACCCCTCCAGAGACGAGCGTCCCGTCCGCTCCCCGTGCCCAATCAGGCTTGATTACGGCTCTACGGGTTGACAGGATCAAAGCATCCGAGCGCCATAAACTCGTCTCCGCCAATCTCCTCAGAGCGCCTCTCTCCGAGGCCGAGCGTGCGCTGTGTGCAAATTCACATCTCCATCTCCGTCCTGAAAGCCCAGGATGAAGAGCGGGAGCGATGCGGATCCACCGCACACAATCTGAACGATCAAACTCAAAATCACAGACAGAAACCCACAGCTGGATTCATTCATGAAAGTGGTGAATTCATTCGCTTGATCTCAGAGCTAAAATACTTCTGAAAAGTTAAGACTTTTTATAGTCAGCTAATGCTAATCCAGTGTCTTAAATTCATTTTCCCCCTAAAATTTAAAGGCACAAAGTGTGATTAATGATGAACTAGTGAGGTTTTAACATCACATCAAAATCAATAAAGGTTATTTTAAAAATGTGCTACTTTTTACTTATATAATCAACAATAATGTCTTAAAACTTTGTTTTTTCAACAATACAAGTCATCTTCGCACTGAACTATCAAAAAATACTTTTTTCCTATGTTAATTAATACATAAATAATAAATAATTTGCTCTTGAATTTAAAAAATACATATTTTAAACTCTAAATCATTTTCTACATGTACATTAAGAATTTTTTTTGATTAAAAAGCTTTTTTTTTAATCAACTTTAAAATGTGTGAAATTTAAAAGCTCAAAATTACATAAAATTTTAATAAATTCTAAAAAGTGAATTAAAGTCATTTTAAGGCGAATGCGGATTCAAATAAATACAATCAATTTTATAACAAAACTAATTCCTATTTAATGATTAAATAGTGAGATTTAAATACCAAAATCAATATCTATAAATGTTATGATAGGCAATATTCAACAATGTCTTAAAATATTTAGATTTTTTCCACAGTAATTTGAATACAAATCAGTATGAAATAAAATGCAGTCTATAGACATCTTTACACTTTAATTGAAAAAAGACCATCCAATTAAATTTTTAAAAAAAGAAAAAGCTTAAAAATGTAAAAATTAGCCTTAAAAATTTAGCCTTAATTTATTTTAATCTTTAAAAGTGAATTAAAGACATTCTGCGGCTAATGCTAATTAAAATTATTACAACCAATTGTGTAATAAAACTAATTCATATTTAATGATTAAATATCAAGGTTTAATCACTCAAATCAATATCTAAAAATGTTATTTTTAAAAAATGTTTGTAACGTTCTGAAAGTTGAAGTGTGAGATCGTTCTCATCATCGCGTCGTGACGTAAACAAACGAAAGTTGCGCAACGTCTGATTGACGGGACCGCTGAGGGGTCAAACAACGCAAGCCTATGAACCCCATTTCAACAGCTGTCAATCATCTCTTGGTAACAAACAGGAAGTGTATGTCAGCGAGACGCTTACGACATCTAATCAGACGTCAGATACTAAACGACTGTCTCCTGCTTTCAAACGCGCCGGACGATAATGGACTGCGCAGGCGACAGAGTCTGTGCGTTTTGGCAGATCTTAACGCGGCTAAACGAATGCATTATGCATCGGGGAGCAGCTGAGAGCGCGCGGACGGGAATTGCTTTTGTTTATGAGAGGCGGACGCCCATAATGCACTGGGCAAATACAGCTGTATTCCACTCTAATCGAATCCCTGTCATCCGCTCCTTCTCCTTCTCTCTGATCTTCATTACTTCTATCACGTGCTGCTCCTTTTCCTCTCATTAGTGTAGCGTGTTTCACTTCCACGACTGAGAGATAAAGGACTGAGACACTACTGAAGTCCACTCACTTTAGTCACTGCAACACAATATTGCTATTCATTTCCACATGCTTTATCTTCTGGACATTTTTTGGGGGGGGAAATATTGCATTTCGTCAATATTTCTTCACATATTCATAAATGTACCCTGACTAAAATGGCATATCTTTTTAGACAACAAAAATAATGTTTAAATAGTAAATAACACGTCAAATTGTAAATTAAAAAAACATTAAAATTACATATTAAAAAAGTCAATTTTTTCAATGTCACATTCGTTTACTTCACCCTGACTAAAATGCCATATTTTTTAGATGACAACTGAAAAATATATTTACAAAATTGTAATTTAGATGACAAGTTATACAAAAATATTACAATTATACTAATTATACTTAATTAGGCTTCATTTTAGTCCACTTTGTAATAAAATGGTATAACTAACAATAAATAACAATATAAAAAATTTTAAAATACAAATACAAAAATATAGTTAATGAGGTTCGATTGATCAATATTAGTTTGGAAATTATCAATGATCAACACCTTAACATGAACCTAGATTGATAGCTGATGTAAATTTGTACATATACTAATACAATAAAATTTCAAATCACATAAATTAATATTATTTAATGGATAATGAACAAACATGAATTAACAATGAACAATAGTATAATTAATATGAAATAAGATTAATAAATAGCATAAAAATACTGTTATTACTTCATGATACCTAACACATTAAGTAATGTTAATAAATTGAACATTATAGTAAAGTGTTACCAAATAAATAAAATAACGAATACACTATCAATACATTACTTTAATAAATAATATAATATAATAATTTTTAAACAAAAAATGGTTAGAATGTACTGAAAATTAATTAATAAATTAATTTCACAAANCTAGCAAGTAAATTTCACAAATATTAAAAGAAATTTACATTTTTTTTAAGAAAGACAGAAATAAATTAAATGTACTTTCTTGTATTATGTACTCCAATAATCTTAGTTTTATTGACAATTTTGAAAAAAAAGAAAGAAAAAAAAAGCCCCGCACATGACACGCAAGAAAAAAAATTTAAACGTGCGCACAATTTACTAATTCATTCCCTCGATTTACTAAATCGCGCACACGATTTACTAAAACATGTGCATGATTTACTATTTCGTTCCCTCGATTCATAAATCATGCATGATTTATAAATCGAGGGAATTAAATAGTGTGCACGTTTTAGTAAATCGAGAGAACGGATTAATAAATCGTGCGCACGATTTAGCCTACAATTTTTTTCCTGCATGTCATGTCCGGAGCTCCGTAGGATGTGCTTTTACAAAAAAAGTTTCCATGTTTTTTGTTAGCATGTTGCTAAGATAACGACGCAAAACTCCAATGTGCATTTTACCCAAATACTGGTTAAAATAGTGCACTTGTGACCATACCGCATGTGGTTGAGTCAATAGTAAGTAAAAATGGAAAATAGATCTGCTTCAAAACACACTAGCACCACAGATAACCACTGAAACCACACTGAGCGATCTGAACGAACAGCTAGCCATCAGCCGCGTGTCTGTAACTCTACTCCATGTGCCCTGCTAACACAGGCCAGTGCTAATTACAGCCTCGTATTGACCCAACGGGGATCAGCCATAGACAGAGAGATTATTCGCAGAGAAGAATCAATATAGAGGAGGAAGAGACTGGCTGGATTTGTTGGACCTTAAAGACGCGGCTCCCTAAAAAATTGTGCTGCTTTTTTTTTTTTAAACATGTTAAACAATGTAATGGTAATGTAGCTTTTGCATTGTTCTTACGCCGTGCGTCTAAGTCGTAGCCACATGCTGTGGAAGTAGCGGTCCGTGTCTAAGGCCTCCAGCGCACTGATGTTTTATAATGCACTTTTTGCTACTGGACGCAGGCGTTTCCACCAGAGAACAACGGGAACGGTAATCAGCAATGCCTTTTTACTTCAAATCACTCATAGCGGGGCTGTAAGAACACACTGAGTCTAATACCCACAATCCCCCGGGGGCCGGGCATCCAATGCTGTGGTTTATCAGGTATGTGGGGAGACGTTTAACCCTGATCCACAAAATGGAGCTGGAGAAACCCAGCAATGTATTTCATAACCGGCCCACAGATACGTTAATAAGTCTTAAAAAATATGATTCAATATCAGAATAAATAGAGTATATATAAAGGAAGTGTGACGATGAGATATGAGCATCTCTGATCAGAGAAAAACACTTCAATCCAGACACAGAGAGAGAAACGTGACATTAAGATTCCTCAAACTGTGCTTGAGTGCGACAAACGAGACAGGGACGAATTTGGAAATGGCAGCGCGAAAGCTGAGATTAAAAAATGGCTAATAAAAGGGGTTCTGCGGCGAGCGTCGGGGTTTAGAACAGTCCAATTAAAACCGCGCAAGGAGCGGCAGAACAAACGCGGCTCGTCCTGCAGGGTAGCAGCCAATTAAAAGCGTCTGATCAAACGGGCATGGGCTGCGGTGAGATCATCCTCTCTGGCGCTCTGCAGTGCTAACGAGTTCCTGCGCCCAGAGTTTGAAGGAGGAAGGGTCACAGCACGAACTCTGGAAGTGAAGGATGAGATTGGAGATGAGAAGAGGTGAAGAAAGCAAGACAAACTGCCAAAAAGATAAGAACACAGTCTACTTACAACCTTCTAATAAGGTGCTGATTTAAGACATTCTTCATAGGCAGCAACTCAAATAGCGCTCCTCACATAAGCATGAGTTTTCCATTAGCATGTTGCTAAGCTAACAGCACTACACTTAAATAAGCATGGAAATATAGGGATGAACCGATATTACCAAAAATGTTCTGCCGAAACAGCTATTTTCGTTTTTTTTTTTTTTGACATGCAGACAAATTTGTAGTGCGACTGCTATCCAAAAATCACAAAAAGCTTTGTGCTTTGATACTTTTAATATGAAGCAAAGTCTCAAATTTAAAATCCTGCCGATTTTATTACAAAATTCCAACAATAAATGTCATTTTGGTGCCGTTTAATATGGCGTGCCAGATCTGTGACAGCACGGATCAAGCAGCACGTGAACCGATCATCTCTTTCTCTTTACTACTATTTACAGCATGAAATAAACGTGGGTGAACATCAGAAGGTATGTTGAAAGATACATAACAAATTAGCACTCAATCAGTGTTTCAACCGAGGAAAGACGTCAATTAAACAGCGTATAGGCTATACAATTGTCAATTAACATCACATTTACCTCAAGAAAGCTATTCAATGTCCATAAACGCATTAGTTAGATAGAAAAAATAATTCTAGAGAAGAGCATCTTGCTAAATATATGCACTGTATTCATTATATTTTTACGTAACCTGTTAGTGATGTCTTCATTATTTAATGTATGTTTGAATAAATCTGTCATGAAAACAAGTTATTACAGGTAATTGTTGTTTAAATGTTTATATTTCACCAACAAACAATTCTGTTATTAAAAAACTGATATAAAAACCTTATGTGCAATTTAAATGTTTTTACCTATTTGAGTGTTGATTATTACATAAGACTGAATAATTAATTGATTATTGATTATTGGCCAAGAGCATCCAGATTTTTCATTTTGGTGCATCCCTAAAATATACATAGCACACACAATTATTAGGTAGAATAGTTTCTGGCCTTGTTCGCCATCTTGGATGGACTTTTTTTCCCACTGAGCCTGGCGCAATGCATTCTGGGATTGCCTTATCCACAAAATATACCCCGCGCTGCTGCTAACTTCTGCAAAAGCCTTCACATCTGGCATTAGCCTAAGATGCTGTCTAAAAAAGTATAGGGTTTTGGACAAGAGCTAATGTTTTGGAAAGGTGGTCTGACACCTTTGGATTTGTGTTGGATGATGCCAAACGCGTAGCTGTGTGGTCCAGCGTTACCGTTTTGATCTTTTGTTGGCCAGCACCCTGAAGCCAGCATTCTCACAGCGTGACCAGGGGCAAGTTAAGGCCAGACACACCTGAATGTGTAAAGAAGTGTGCGAGCGTCTGACACCTTGAGGGTGTGAGCAGATGGCAAAACCTGGGCTGCTGTTGGTGTTGGACTGTATGAAGTGCTAGCTATGGGTCGGTGGTGAACAAGACTGCCAAGAAGGGCTCAAAGCCAGGGTCAGAATGAAGAGAAAAACAGCGAGGCTACAAGAGAAGAAAGCAGAGGAGGGGAAGAAAGGGTTCAACACCCGTAGTGACACAGAGGAGAAGCAGGGAAGGTTGCAGGTGTCTTTGCCTTGGTTTTCTCCGAGACTCCTCCAAGGACTCTCAGAGGACTCTGCGACGCGGTGGAAAAGCAGATGGCACATCTTAAGCATTCTGCTCACCGCTCTTGTGGGCAGCCAGAAGGCAGCTAAAAACAAACCTAAGCCCCTGGAAAGAGCACCGGCAGATTTACAGCAAAGCCTTTCTGTGTTGTCTCTGCCGCAGGCGGACGGACACACCCTGAAGACGGCAAGGTGACTGAGTACTTAATGAAGTCACCAGCTTCAGAAGTTGGTCAGGGACAAAATGAAAGAAGTGCCCGCTCGAGACCACAAATTGTGAGCATGATGGTGGACAGTTTAATTGATTTTGATTGATGCCCACGCAGGCGCTCAGGAGCCGAGGCACTCTCCTTTGGGAGCGCATGGACACATGTGTCGGCCTTTGTACGAGAGCATGTGGGGCTTGCTCTTGTGATAAGGCTCGATGTAAATGCGGGCCCACAGCAGAAGGGGATGAGAGAGCGAAGGGGGGGCAGCCGTTTTTTTCCCCCTAGCCTGTGTTCCTTCCTGAGCCACATGGGTCTTGCCAAAGCCAGGATTTTCATGTAAAACTGGGCTGCCTACAAAAACCCTCGGCTTGGGTTTGGGCCCAGGAAGAAGCCTGCAAGCTGCCTGCTCCAGCGCTCGGCAATGACAAGGCCTCAGCACACGGGGAACAAATGCATAACTCAATGGTGAAGACGACAGAGGTTCTGCAACCGACCAGGACGGATTTAGAGTTTCTGCAACTGTAATATTGGGACACATTCAAGTTAACCAGACAATGCTGGTCAAGTTTATCCAAAGGTTTGTGCAGTGTTTCTCAACTCCAGTCCTCAGGACTCACCTCCCAGAATGTTCCTTCTTCATCATACTTAGAAGCTGATGAGTTGAGTCAGGTGTTTTAATTAGTGAGATATCTAAAACATTCTTGTAGGTGGGTCCCCAGGGGGATATGTGGTACAAACTTAAAGCAGGTGAATCCAATACTTTCCGGAGGGTCGCCCTCCAGGCCTAATTAAACATACCTGAACCAACTACTCAAGTTCCTCAGTATCACTACACTCTCAGAAAAAAAAGGGGGAAAAAAGTTGTCACTGGTGTGGTACCCATTCAAAATGTATTAATATGGACAATTTAGGTACTAATATGTACCCTTTATGAGTAAATAAGGTACAATGTTGTATCTTTTAAAAGTGTACTGCCCTGGCTTTTGTACCTTTTTTTCTGAAAGTGTAGACGAAGTCCCTTTCAAGAAAAGTCTGTTCAGTCAGGGGCCATATTTGCAACACCTCCAGGCAGCTATTTCGGGCATCCAAGACCAAGTCCTATCTATTTGAATGGGGGAATCCTGAAATCTAAAAAACTGCTTGGCGAACTCACAATTAAATAACATATTTCAAACCAGCAACAAAATCTGACATGAGCTGTACCAAAAATGTTGTTTCTTATGCTCAAATAGCCTTAAAAAAGCTCTCCTAAGCGCGAGTCTCAGGTTTCTTGAGGGAACCGGAGCTTCAAACGGCAGCTGCAGTGACGCAATGACTTTATCAATCAGTGATTGGCTCTTTCACTCTTTCAGGCAGGACGTATTCCGCCATATTGCGTGTTGCAGTTTCTCCCATTCCTAAGTAAGAGGAGTGAACTGTCTTTCTATATCTATAGTCTTTGGTGTAGAAACTTCCAGGCAGAGATACTCTGCAAGACGTTGGCCCTCTAGAAGCAGGATTGTACACATCTGACTGTCAACCCATATGACTGTACTCTTACCTCTAATGATCGACAGCGTAGCCTGGACACTGACTTCGCCTTCGCTGTTCTCCGCCACACACTCGTAGACGTTCTCATCTCGAGGCGCCCGGAGAGGCTGGATCCTCAGGACGGCCCCCGCACCTTCGTCAAACTCTATTGTCTGTTTGAGAGGGATAAAGAGCGGGTTTGGAATATTTCATTGAAAAGCTTCGTGGTAAATGTCATTAACAGTTGCCTGGTGGTTAAAGAGACAAAAAGGCAATAAATTCAATCCCAGAACTGGAGCGTTACCGATCCCAAATGCCCGAAAGCAAGGCACTTAATTCCTGGTTGCTCTAAAGAGAATGGTCTTGGTAAATGACACATAATTTCCTAATTGAAAAGTTTTAGATGCTAGTGTTCTCGCTTCCTTCGTCAACCAGCATCCCCAACTTTTAACTTAACCCTAACTCTTTTCAGGTTATGCTTACATTCAGTTAATTCTGATAAAAATTGTTGTGCCTCTATTTTAAGGCTTCAAAATATCCTGTAACATCTATATGTTGCTGTGAGCTCAAATTATGCAAGAGAGTTAATTAGGCTCCTGCGGTGCTTTCGCATTTGATGTCATTGTAGCGAAACAGTCACACGAATCAATAGGGAATGACAAAGAGGAACGAGGCTCTTTGTAAGCCAATGGCAAAACTCTCTTCATTTTTTTTGGTGAGTTTTCAAGGCTACGATAATGAGAAGCAGCCCAGTGATGGCACACTGTCCTAAGTGTGTGTAGATCAATATCAAAGCAAAGCCTTCAGGGAAAACGAATTAATTCAAACCCCTCACAAAATGACTTTTAAACGAAACAAAGATAATTTGAGTACGAGCATACTCTTGGGTTTGCTCCAACGAATGGATCGGAACCGCCAACGCATTTTTGTGTTGATCTTCTTTTCTTTTTTTTTTGAAGGAAGTTTTTCATCTTTGTTGAATAGTGACAGAATAGTTAAATGCAGAGCTAGCTTTAATTAAGATACACTAAACATCGATCAAGACACTACAGCTGCCAGCTGTGTTATGACAAAATAATTCAACAAGCAAGGAAAATAAGACACAGACTAGCTCTGCTCAATACCCACAGAAGCTATGCTGTGTGCTTCATAAACACTTGAGATCTAACTCAAATGATTTTGCTGACATTTTGTGAGAAATACTACAGGAATAGTTGATATTCAACTATAAGTTAATAGCATGTTAAGTCTTACCTCGATGCGTTGAGAGTTCACCCTCTTCCCTTTCTTGTTCCAGGTTACTCGTGGCTTGGGGTCACCTGTGGCTTGGCAAACGAAGGATACAACACCCCCGGAGACGCCGATCATGTTTTGAGGTCTTTTTGTAAACTGGGGTGCGGCTAAACAAGAAAACAAGCAAAATACTATTAGCATTTAGCTTCAAGCCTCATCATTATAACAATGTGTAGAATGGAATACTCACTTACTACTTACAATTCTGACTTCTATATTAGTCAAAAACAGTATATGTAACCTCACCACATTAAATTAGCATTTAATGGCTTAGTACAAAAAAAAATCTGGGCACTCTGGCCAAATGAGTCAAGAAAAAGAAAAATGACAGCTGATATTAACCCTCTGGTGCTCTTCGCGTGTCGGTCAAAAATAACAGAATTTTTTTTTTTTTTTCAATTAAACGAATGCACTATATTTTATTTCGATAATGTTTTTTATTTAATATTTTGTATTTTTAGGAGATTTTATGGTACTAAATTATATTTACGCTGTAGTTATAATCCATTTATTGACTTTTTGAGCATAGACCTGTCATTTTTGACTTAATTTTGATCTCTTTTCAAAGACGACACTTGGCAAATTATTGCTGAAGTGTAAAAAGTTTTAAAAAGTTAACTTAAAAAAAGTTACAGAACTTTACATTTACTGTTATGAAAAATGCACAAAGATACGATGTTAATTTTTTTTATGAAATATAAATATATAATATTTTCAAAAACACAATTTACCCTAAAACTGCAAGAAAATCAAAGCCATAAATCTAAAAAAGTTGTGTTCCAAATTTGAGCTTGATATCTCAAAAAATGAGCTTTCAGTAAGATTTTGTTTGGACGCAGTACCAAAAGTTTTCACTAGATGAAATTTGTCTCCCATTCATTTCCAATGCGCTCATTTTTGACCGTGACCGTTTTTGAATCATGTATATGATTTTTTTTAAATGACATTTTTCGGTGAAAAATGACAGAAGAGCACCAGAGGGTTAATTCATGTTCACACTGGAAATGGTGAGTCAAGATAAACGCATTGCATTGTGGGGAAAAAAAACCCTACATTGTTTGGCAAATAAAGCATGTCATATATTCAGTATATAAAGAACATTTACATACTGTGCATAGTATATACTGCAGAAATAGTAAGAGTTGCATGCTGCTAGTATGCTTTAAGTGAAGCTAACCCAATTCGTCACAAGGCCACTGTAACAGCAAATCAATTAAATTAAATTACAGAGTAATTGAACACACACCCACATACATGCAATTTAACAGTACTCAAAGTGCATTCGACCATAAAATAGCGAGCGAGAGGACTAGGACTGAAGTGGGCTAGTGACCTGTTCTGCTACGATAGAAATGTCGGCGAGAAACCGGCGCAAATGGAAAGTGCCTGTGTTTCAGCACGCCGGTAATTACACCACAGACAATGCGCACGTCGACGCCATTGTGAATAATTTATTAGCCAATGTATAATAAAGTGCCTGCAATTCTGCCACGATTTGAAAGCCCCTTGTCAGGTGAAACATCCAAAACCCCACACACGTTTTGCATAAGACATGCCAGCTGTAAGCTAATGACATCCAGAGATGATTGGGACTGACAGTCGGTATCAATGGATCATTCTGCCTTCCTGTCGTGACTTAGCAATTCCAGCTTCTGGAGACCAGGGTCTGTCATTCCGTCTACCATTACTGCTTGTTCTTTGTGGATTACGCTAGTTTTGGAAAATAAAAATGTGTGTTTTTTTTTCTTTTTCATCAGAACCCAGCACAGTTTGTTCTCAGCTCATCAAATTATCATGGCGTCTACCTCGACTCTTCTCGGTGGGCCTCCGCTGGCGCTCGCTTTTTTCTCTCCGCGGGGCAGTAGGTCAAGCTTGACACAACAAGACATGAGAAGAGGCTCTCTAGGGGAACATGCTAAAATCCAGAAAGCGTACAGATATGAGGAGATGATCAAACGGTCAGGCAAGCACGGCAAATTAATTATTTACCGCCCGTGGGCAGGCAGGCGAGCCCCTGAATCTCCGGGTGCGGATAAACACTCTTGAAGCGTTGAAGTTCCAGAGAGTGGTGAGGATGATGCCCGAGGTCTTTCTGTTTTATTCTGAAGTTACGAAAGCTCAACTTGCAGAGTGCAAACGCACACAGGTCTACATATTTAGTTGGTATGAGTCATAATTATTTGGTAGAGCACAAAAATGTATGCTACAAGACGAGGGTCAGAAAAACCAGCCGTGAGTGATGGATTGACTAGCTCCCTACAGTTTAACCTCTGCGGTGTAGCCCGAGGTCACACATTCCCGCCGGCCACGTATCGACGCTTTACCCATGACGGTTAGCGGCCACATGCGACGGCCTACAGCGCAGTCAGATATGGATTTTCTGACAGCCGCGTCTGACGAGAGCTTGTGAGTGTAATAGAGAAGCTTTGACGAGCTGCGCTACTTCACCAGACAAAGAGGATCACTCGCACAATTAACCTTTCCACTAGCCGAGACTTACTTCTGTTTTCAGTACACTTTGAAGGAGAAACAATACCAAATAAACACGTTTTTCATTCTCCTGCCGGCACAAACAAAGCACAGATGTGCCGAACAAATGGTGATATACATACATATACATTTACATTTATGCATTTGGCAGACGCTTTTATCCAAAGCGACTTACATTGCATTATACTATACATTTGTATCTGAGTATGTGCAATCCCTGGGATCGAACCCATGACCTTGGCATTGCTAGTGCCACGCTCTAACCACTGAGCTACAGGAAAGTATATACATACATTATTTATTTTCATGTCTTTCTCACATGTTTCATTTTCTCATTTCAGACTCTTTCTCTGGCGTTAGGAACTGCAGGACTCCCGAAACGCTTCCAATAACATGATTCTGCCGCCTCCATTTGGTGAGTCTCCTATAATGGGAGGCTCGGGGTGATAGACGCGGTTAGATGACTAACACCATAATCAACGGAGTAAAAAAACCCTTTCGAAGCTTATAAAAAACAGCTCCATTATGCTGAGAATTAGAAAAATGCTGGCGCAAAAAAATGGCAGCCCATCAGGTGTGTTTTAGGAAAGGGGAGAGAGCATCACTTGCCGCCCATCTTGTTTAAAATAGCCACCTTTCAACCGCTGATTGAGGCTTATCTGAAAGGGTAAAAAGGCACATTTCGGTATCATATGTACTTTACCTCTGAAAAAGGCAATTACGGGGATCCCAGTGCCAGATAATGTCCTAAGTGGCTGTAATTTGAGAAATCAATGTGAGCGGCATGTTTCGGTCTAAACATCTGTAATGTTTCGACTCTACATACAAGTCAAGCACCTGCTCTTATAATAAAACAAGACCGGGTTTGACGCCAACATTATGGAAAGTGCGCTTGCTGTAATCCTAGATGCGAAGGAGGTCCTTGCAACCCCAAAAATGACAAAAGAGTTCTTGTAGACTTGACTGAAATTCTATGCGATGACAATACGATTAAAACTCTGACAGAGAGCAAAAGGACCATCGCAGGTTTAGCTTCACCTGATTAAACATGGAGATTTGTGAAATCTGCACCTTTAGCATCTAACCGGTAGCGATAATGTCTTTAATTATGATGTTATTTGCTTTAGGGTCATTGACGAATAAGGTTTTTAAAAGTGTAAAAAAGCCTAATGGAGATATAATTATGTTTTTGAAGTTTTATTAAGTGTTAACAATGAGATTATGTGGTTTTTATAATCAATTAACACTGCTTTTGTCACTTTTTACAAGATGGACAAAATTTGTCACCAAAAAAGTCATTCGGTTTAACCAAAATTTGTCACCAAAAAAGTCATTCGGTTTAACCAAAATTTCGGTTTTACCGAATGACACGTTTGGTTATACCCAATGACGATATTTCCAAACAATGCTAACAGGCTGATATCTTGCTAGCAAATTAAACATTTTATATTTAGTACAAGTTTTTAAAATATTACAACATTTTCCATGTTTTATAGCGGTTGTACCGAATGACCTGATGTTTCGGGACATGCGTATGAGCAAGAGAAAACATGAATTTTTCAAATAGTTAAAAGAGAGTTATTTACTTTGCTTAACAACCATGAGGTCCTTTGCAGGTGTCTGAATGATGTCACATCCTGTCACATGATCCTGACCACATGACTTGATCCAAAATGGTCCCTTTATATTGGTTACTCCAAATGACATTAATGAAATTCATTTTTCAGGACATTCTTTCTCATAACAAAGCAACGACTTCTACAGATAATTTTAATACCATTTTGCACTATGTTGATATATGATGTTATATACTCATGCCGGAATAAAAAAATATATACATTTATTTCATTTTAAGGTATTTTAATCACAAATGAAATGGCTGTGTTGGCCTTTGGATGGTTAAACCGAATGACCTTTTGCCACTTCAAAATCTTTAAAATACCTTTATATGTAGCAAAATATAATTAAAACCTTTTGGATTCAATAAAAGAGATCTAGTTGTACTACCTTACATACTTTGGATGTCATATCTTTGTTTTTTATTATTATTAAGGCCTTTGGACAAAAAAATGACCCGTCACGTCATTGACCCTTTAATAAAGCTAATAACGTCACAAATTTCAACATACTTTGCATGCAAAGGCATGGAATACATCGCACAAGTCATACAGACAACTTTTCAGGTCCTTTTCTGTCCTTTCTTGAGCTTGTCATCTCTGGTCACTCTATTCTTGTAAAAGAGCAGCGTGAACGTTCATCAAAACGTCTCCTTTTGTGCTCTACGGAGGAAAAATAGTCATACGGGTTTGGAACGACATGATGCAATGATTTTTTCGGTCAACAAGCTACCTGTAAAAACCGTGGTGTTGTCCACTAACATACGTTTGCTACAATCATGGACACAAACAAGGTCCTTGTGGTCGTCTTTAGATTCACAGCAACCCCATAATGACAAAAGAGGTCTTGTAGATTTAACTGAAAATCTTGAAAGTCCTGGTGAGTGTCTGGAGAGGAAAAGGACTGCCGCAGGTTTAGCTTCGCCTGCTTGAACGCAGAGATTTGTGGCCGTGTGCTCGAATGACTTCAGACCGACCGCGGTTCAATTGGACTCTCTCTTTTTCTCTCCGGCCACATGAAACCAACATGCCTATCGGTCAACAGATCTGACTTCAGGCATCGCTATGGAAACACGCGACTCAGGCGTCTCTCACTAGTGGCGCTGGCTAATCGACTGCTGCGAAGGCTTCATCAGAAGATGCAGAAGACTAACAGTCCCAACCAGGAGAGCATGTGGAGGAACGATAAGAGGGGAAAAACATGATATACAGTCAAACCTAAATGTATTCAGACACCTTGAACATTTCATTCATTAATTCAGTTTATTCACTACAGTTTTAAAAAAATGGTAATAAAATATGACAAGATCTCAGAGTTAAACTGTGTCAGAAAAAAATTATCTTAATTATGTCAGATAACATTTAAGCAAAACATGATCAGGTCAAAGTGTCTGAATAATTTTTGGTTTCAAATTGTTATCAATTTTACTGGTAGTCCACTGTATGAAGAATTTTTGGGTATAATATGTCACAGTTTACTTTATTTTGCTATCCTCACTTACATAAATGAACTATAGTGTCCTTCACCCACTATTAAAAATATACCAAAAATATCAAAAATGTCTGAATAATTTTTGGTTTGACTGTAAATATCTAATTATAACTTCGGCGTAATGCAGTGCATAACTCAGAAACTCAGTGGTGGAGCATCTGTGAGCAACTAAATCGACTCAAAAATGATTTCGAAACAGATGGCAGTAAAGGTCAGATGTGGTTTTTGTGCAGATGTTTTCATGAGGTCATCATTAACCATAAGCGGGTCATTTGGGTCTTAAGACTGCCCAGCATGACAGCGCCACTTGGGACTAACACACCGGTTTCTATTAATGTCTTATTAAAATGTCTCATTAAAATAAAATAAAATAATGATAAATAATTCTAATAATAAAATCGCAATTGAGATTGTGTGAATTGACTTTTCAGTTTTAAAATAAAAAATAAAGTAAAATAAAAATAAATAAATTTAAATGAAATTAAATTAAATAAAAAAAATTAATAAATTAAAATAAAATCACAATTGAGATTGTGTGAATTGACTTCAGTTCAAGAAAAAATTAAAAATTAAAATAAAATAAAATAATGGCATTTAT
>RJVU01003824.1:1019693-1053338 GCA_003731715.1 Anabarilius grahami | reverse complement strand
AAATAAAAAAAAAAAAATATATATAAAAATAATAATTAATTGAATACACCTTTAATACAAAGACTTTTCAGTTTTTAACCCTAACACACAAACAAACAAACAAACAAGATACAGTATATTAAACATCTCAATTATCGGATGAGATTTACTGGTGCACTAATGGGGACTTTTGCTTCTCAATATTATTAGCTCAGTGCATCTCTTATTTTTAATCGGCATGTCAAAAATTGTCTCGTGTCTATTTTGTTTTCTCAAAAAAATAAAGTAGAAAATAGGACTTAAACGAACAAGGGCTCATAAAGATACTCTATGCAAGTGCACAATCCATCAACAACCGGAAGTCGCATGTTTCGCCCCGCTGTGCTTTTCCTCTTCCCACAATTCTCCTGTCATATTACTACAATTAACTCTGATTATGATACTTCAAACTGACCTCAAAGAGCCACTTTTTTCTGGAGAAGTCTGGATAAGAAAATCTTTAACAGGTGCGGGGTGAGTCAAAGTCTACCAAGAGCTTTAGGAAATTAAGTTTAACAATAAGGCCAATTTTGCAACAGCCGGGCCACTGAGACGAGGAGGAAATTGCAACAATCTAATGTGATTTGCAGCATCCTCGGGCGATTGGTACTTGTTGACAGGCCTCGTAAAAACGGACACCTGCAATCGCTCGAGGGTTAAAGTCCTCGGAGTGGACGGCACGGACCGTGGGAATCTCACATCACAAATATTCGTAAGGAGATCATGATGAAATACACAGAGGAAGGAGACAAGCAGGACATACGCTAAAACCCAAATACTGCTGAATTAAGAGCCTCACTAGCCAAGGAAAGACAACACAAACAACATCGTTATGTCAGTCAGGCTTGAATTCAATGGTTGACCACTTTAAATTGTAGCCGTGACATCAATTATGCAAATGAGAACAATAAACAAACTAAAACGACTGGGTTCTGATCAAAAACACAAACAAAATCATCAAATATTCACTTCAGTACATGTAATACTGTCAAAGGCCTCTTGATTAACTGTTTATTCTCTCTTGTAAAGCGGAAAGAAATTCAAATAGTCACCAAATTTGCTTGCAAACTGATCTTGGAGCCACAAAGAGAGTCTTTTCAATCTCTGGACTCTGATGGGACTCTGGGAAAGAGCTCAGCTGGTGATGCAGGATCACGAAGGTGACAAGCAATAATCATTTTTGACATTCAGCAAATCCGAGCCTGCTAATCTGCTTCATGATTAATCTGGGCTGCTCAGGAAAGTGTGTGTGCGCGTCTATATATACAGCAGGTGGAGGTGACACGAGCCACAAGGCGCCATCTGCTGGTCAAATCGTCTAGAGGAGGATTTTAAAGAGATGAAAATGTAATTTACACACCATCATGCATCTGAAACCTACTGTTTTGTGGAAGATATTTTGATATTTTATATTTTTGAAGCATATAGTGAGCTTGAGAGCTCAAAAACAAAACTTAAGTTCTTTCCATTGTAAAACTGAAATATAATGTGTTTGTATATTCAAACTTGACACACAAGAAATGCTGGAAATCTGCACTATTAGCGCCCAACGTTTTTAAGTATGACAATATTCTCTTGATTATCTGCCTGAGGTAATAACTTTGCAAATGTCAACATATTTAGTTTAGTTGTACTTTATTGTCCAGCATTGGCTGAAAGTTGATCTTCGGCCTCGCTATACATACAGAAGACCAATTGCATATGGCACAAAGGTATGTTTATATATTGCTCTAGTTGCTTCGATGTCGACAAAATGGAAATTGTTCAAAGGCATAGTTACCATCTGGTCGTCATTATAGGACACTGAAGGCAACTATTTCACATGCAAAGAGTTGCAGAGTCATACTGTCCAGTGCTTTCTGCTGTTTCCTGAGCTTGACCTTTCTTAGTCACAATTCTTGGAAAAGAGCAGCACGAACATTCACTGAAATATCTCCTTTGGCGATCTACGAAAGCAAAACTCATGGGTTTGGAATGAGGTGAGAGTGAGTAAACGATGACAGGACCTAAAACTTTCAAGTTCAAACTTTACACGCAAGAAATGGCAGAAATCTGTACCGTTAGCATCCAACTTGGAGCGCCAAGGTTTTTAATTAAAGCAAATGACATCATAAAGTATAATAACTTTGCAAATTTCAATGTATTTCGCCTGCAAAGACTTGGAATACATTGCACAAATCATATGGGAAAATGTTCGGCAACACTTTATTTTAAGGTCTTTTAACTAGTTGCTTATTAGCATGCATCTTACTAGAATATTGGCTATTTATTAATACTTAAGCACATATTAATGCCTTATTCTGCATGACCTTATTCTACATTCCTAATCCTACCCAATACCTAAACTTAACAACTACATTACTAACTATTAATAAGCAGTAAATGAGGAGTTTTTTGAGGGAAAAGTCGTAGTTAATAGTTTATATGTGTTCCCTATACTGAAGTGTTACTAATGTTCCTGTGCTTTTTTTGTCGTTTCTTGAGCTTGACATGCTTTAGTCGCAATTATTGGAAAAGAGCACCTCGTCAAAACATTTCCTTTGGTGCTATACGAAAGAAACAGTCATGGGTTTGGAATGTCATGAGGGACAGTAAACGATAACAAGATCTATATATTCCAAATCTTCTAAAGTTGCACGATATATTTGAGTGCAAAACACGTTCTTTCTTTCATAAATCTGAAATCTCATTTGTACTTTCGCATATTTAAACTTGACACACAAGAAACCGTGGAAATCTGCACCAACTTAGCGTCCAACTTGTAGTACCGATATTTTTAATTACGACATTAATGCATTTGGAATACAAGCAAGTTTTCCTGTGCTTTTTTTGTCATTTCTTGACATGCCCTAGTCACACTTCTTGGAAAAGAGCAACATGAACATTTGTCGAGATCTCCTTTGGTGATCTACAAAAGAAAGGGTTGGGTTTGGAACGACATGAGGGTGAGTAAACGATGACAGGATTTCTTTTTTGACAAACTAACCCTTCTAATCTGAGAAATATGTTTTGTACATTCGCATATTCAAACGGCAGAAATCTGCGCAATTAGCATCCAACAAAGATATCTACGTCATTATTTGCTTTAATAAAGTAAACTTCAACATATTTTGCCTGCAAAGACTTGGAATACAGTCGGTGCTTTTCTTGTAGTTTCTTGAGCTTGACATGCCCTAGTCATTATTGTTGGAAAAGAGCAGCACGAACACTCGTCAAAATGTCTCCTTTGGTGCTCTACGAAAGAACGTCATAAGGGTGAGTAAATGATGACGGGATTTGTTTTTCGGCTAACTATCCCTTTAACAAGCAACCTGAAAGAACCTTGGTGTGGTCCACAGATGCCGACTTGAGCGGTGAGATTTACTTTAGCAATCGAGCTGTGTTGGAGAGGTTAAACCGCAGCACTGTACAAGGCAGGTAATGAGGGACATTCAGGCGTTTTAGCTGATAACTTTAAAGAGACAAGGTGAGGGGGGGGTTACTTTCCCTCAGGGGACTGAAATCTCTCACTTGGAAACTTCAAAGGGAAAATAAATTATTGAAATCGCTCTCGTCACTTTCTGCCCGAGTCAATCAAAGCGGAGGGGAGCTGGCAAGGGCGCAGGCTGCATGCGGACACTTAAGGAGATTGCTAAACGCTACAGCGTTCCGTGGCATGCCGCTTCCCGAAATATCCCGACGTAGCGAGCATCGTTCTGAGGAACGACAACAAATAAGCCTTTGGCGGGATTCCTAATATAGCGACGGCCACAGGAAATAATTGTAGATTTCCCGCTAAGCAAGAACATAAACACTCGAACTCAAAGAATAACACAAGCCTCCGTTATTGAGCAATGGTATTCTGAGGGAGCAGAAACACAAAAGTGATTTTTATGGACCACAGCATTGTGCAGATTGTGGTGTACAGTTTCGACACGGGGTATTTTGGTCTGGTCAGCGCGGCGCTGGACAGGGTGTCTGGACGCTGGAGGTTTTTCAGGGGGGTGAGAGGTTCAGATTGGGTGTTGTGTGGTTAGACGGAGGCACACCCAAGCTGAATGGACTGTTTTTAGAGCTCGTGTGGAGGATTGTGGGAAAGCGGACCCCCATCTGACGCCTCATCCCAGATTGAAGGATAGAGACTAAAGCACGGGTTGATATAATGCTAATACATACACTAGCAATCAAAAGTCTGGACACACTGTACTGAAACTGTTTCTCATGATCATATGTACACTGCCCGGCCAAAAAAAGGTCACTGTTTGGATTTAAATAATCAAATGCATAAGTCTATAACTGGATCATTATTGCAGTGATTATAATGTTTCTAACATGTTATATTTTTGGAAGCAGTTCTTCTAACCCTAACTGATGGAGTGTGTAGCTTTCATTTCTTAAACAACCATGTAGGAAGACACATCATGGCCATATTCCAGGATGACAATGTCAAGATTCATCAGGCTCAAGTTGTAAAAGAATGGTTGGGAGCGACTCATGAAGAATCATTTTGACTCATGCATTGTCAAAAGGTCCGCACGATTAATTGAAATTAAACCGCACGTGATTTGGCAAAGGCTGCGATTTATTTATGCGCAGCTTGTCAGTGAAGCACGGCTCTGTGATCAGTAGTAAATGCTGCTCCATCTGAAAGCCAAAGGGCGCTCTTGCACAGAAACTGCAAATATGCCCCGCAGAAGTACGATATCACACATCATTCCAGGAAATCCCAATGGGCATCATACTGTTGCTGCAGATGAATAAACAAGAAGATTGAAATGCGTTGATTTATTAAACATGACTAATAAACACACGACTACGACAATAAATGGTTTATCTGGGTATTTTCATGATAATAAAGTATATTTATAATGCAATGCCAATCGACATGTATATAATACTATGGAATAATATGTTGTGTGCTTTATTCTTTGTAAGAAGCCACATCATCTCACAGAAGGATGTTTTCAAACACTCAACTGATGGTATGAAGTGAGTTTGGAATAAAAACATGTTATTAAATGTTGTCTTTTGTTGGACAAGAGGTTCATAAATGCTTCTCATGTTTGGAAAGATGTTTAACGCATGTTGTTTTTTCAAATGCACATAATAAGCGACTCAAAATCGCAGCGCTTTCAGATGGAGCAGCATTTACTACTGATCACAGAGCCGAATTTCAATAATCGCATAATCGCGCTAAGCCATATTAGTTGAACCATGATTTCATGTTAATTGAGATGAATCGTGCAGCCCTAATTGTCAATACAAGATCTTGAGCAAAAATTGATGCACCTCTTGATGGAAATACATTTTGTGATATTTTTCCATCAGGAGGTGCATCAATTTTTGCTCAAGATCTTGTATTGACAATGCAAGAGGTGAGCACTCTGTAAAGTCTCCTCCAGCACATCCCAAAGACTTTCAATGAATTTAAAAATGATTCTTCATGAGTCGCTCCCAACCATTCTTTCACAATTTGAGCCTGATGAATCTTGACATTGTCATCCTGGAATATGGCCATGATGTGTCTTCCTACATGGTTGTTTAAGACATGAAAACACACTCCATCAATTAGGGTTAAAAGAACATCTGTTGCCAGACATATAACATGCTAGAAACATAATCATCACTGCAATAATGATCCAGACATACACTCTTAAGCATTTGCCTATATAAAATCCAAACAGCAACATTTGTTTTGTAGCCGGGCAGTGTATATATAGTGAGGATGGACACTGTGTGTGTGTATGTGTGTGTGTGTGTGTGTGTGTGTGTGCGCACACACATAGGCTAATCATGTAAATGTAAAGCTGCTGGACTTTCTGCGCACACACACACACAAACAAGCCCCCAGCTTTATTACCACAGGCCAGATTTATTCACAGCCCTTTTTTCTTTTTGATTAAAAACGTCTCCTCCACATGTTGATTTATGAGCACAAGAGCGAGCGTGAGGGAGGCGGTAAGGATGACATCATGCAGTTGGCAACCTCTCGCAGAGGTGACATCCACTCGCTTTGTGTGTGAGTGTGTCTAAATAAAAGCCCGTGTGTGGCGCAGCTGTACGACCACAAGTCCACCTGCATGACGTGTGTGGGCCGCACCTTTAAAACAGGTGCTTATGAGAACAAAAATGATTTATAAAGTCAAGGCGCAACCCAATTTTTACGTCCGCATTTGATGCATTTCGGAGTGAAATGAGATATTAACAAGAAAAAAAGTCAAGAAAATTGATTAATCAGTGTTGGAAACTTCACAAATTAGTTCCAAAGCTTCTCCAACACTGAAAATGACACAAGAACAACAACAAAATGTCCCCCGTTCAGCCGGCTGTGCTGTACGACAAACTGTCAAGACAGTAATTAGCGATCAGAGCCTTTGAGAGTACAGCAGATGACATCCCAGCCAATCAGACGGCGGCGTGCGGAGGGTTTCGGTGGCCGGGGGGTTTGAGGGGGGATGGAGTGATTAGAGCTCTGGGACGATGTGCACTGCCTAGTAAACATCTGAATCACAGCGGTCTGCACACAGACACAAGACAAACGCGAGGAGCAATTTTGAGGGTGTCACGATTAAAAAACAGAGACTGACAGTGAGAGATTATATACCCTACGGTCATAAAAAGAAAGGCAGGTTATTAAAACAAACAAAAACAGAAATGTGGTCTCGTTAATGTCTCAACTGTGTCTCCCAGACTACTCTGAGCATAAACGGACAACAGATGGAGGCTAAAGAAGAGATATCAACAACGTCTCAAACCGTGAACTGATTTGTATGAAATTTCAATATTAAAACTTAAATTAGAGATGCAAACATCTGTAAACAAACGGGCTATATAAAAATAAACATAAAACCCAAAATACACTCTACAAAAGTGCCTAAACGCACTCGCTTCTAGCTCGGTCTTATGTGACGTTGCTTTCTAAAAATGCATAATTATGAAGTCTTGCACTGGTTTTGCGAGTTTAATCTTAACCTCGAGATTAGCTGTTAACATAAGGCGAGAACTTTATGCAAGTACATGAATGCAAAAAAATGCCACGTTTCTTAATCAACTAGCAGGTTATTGGATGGCTAGTTAATTCCAACATTGTGAACCATCTATAAATGTTAAAGTTTGAGTTTAGTAGTAAATATAATATGTGAAAAATGCTTTACACAAGTCTATGCATGCCAAAAAAACAGCAGAATCTCCAGATCAACTAGCAGGTTATTAGATGAACCTCTTGCACTGTTTTACGTGTCCCAACCCCATTTTGTTACGTCTAGCCATTTTTTGAACGCATATGAAGTAACCGCCTCCTTATAAATGTGAACCTGAATCCAGAATAATCTTACCGGTCGATTAATCAACTAGATGTACAACTAGTGATAGTTTTGCTCACCCTCATTGCATACAAAGTGAAGGCATCAGACGTGTTGCCTTCTTTTCTGGGCCGCCCTACAAAACCAACAAATAGGAGAACAGAACAATGTCGGGCACACAAAGACGTGGCGTATCTGACAGCGGCCCATTCTCACATTATCTCTCAGGCGGCGCTTGAATTACACCTATTTTAGGCTTGAAAGCAGCAGGGGGAGGCTTTACCTCCGCTTTCATCCCGCGCTCGCACTCGCCCCTCTTTACTTCACTTGACTCTTTGTTTTGTTTCCCTAATGCGTCTCTAAACCCATCTTAGGGGAGAAATGGTGCAGAACAAATCCTGACTTCGAGCCTTGGAAATTAAAAGACAGCACAGGCCCCGATCCGTCTGATGAAGAGATATAAACAGGAAAAGAGAGACGAAATAATCCGATAAACAGTGATCTCGCGCTTTACGTCTCTACGTGTACGGGGAGATCCTTAAACCCACCAGCGTTTCGTTTTTTTTTCCTGATGATTATGAAACAGCCTTGAAACTGTGAAAACACGAAACTATACACTTTTAAAAAACTAGTCAGTGGGTCGCCTGAACAACTAGTCAGACAATTAGTCAGTTTTAAGGAAGTCCTATATAATTAGCTTGGTTTTGGATTCAACAGACCTAAAAAACTACTTTTCTGACAAAAATCTAAATTTCTTGATCGACTAGAAGGTTATTGGACAGCTAGTTATCCAGTTGACCATCGTTACTCATCCATAATGTTAAAGGTGCAATATGTAAGAGTTTTGCAGTAAAATATCCAAAAACCACTAGGCCAGTGTTATATATTTTGTTCACTTGAGTACTTACAATATCCCAAATGTTTCCAACTATTTGTAAATCATGAGAAAATTGCAATTTTAACCCTTAAATGTATACCTCGGGTCTTTAGTGACCCGGGACGTCCTTCACTACCCTCCTCCTCGTTCATTTTTTAAAGTTAGACATCAACCTTCTTGGTATTCCTCAATCAATTCATTATAAAGAATATAACAAGAAAAAAAATCACAAAATTATAAAATAATGGCTATTTTTGTATTCATTTTTTGTAAAAATTGTAAAGGGTCGCAAACGACCCGAGGTGTGTATGAGTGTACGTATATTTTTTCTGCACAACAATAACTGAATCTTAGATGACGGAATAAGTGCAATTCACCTTTATTCCACAAGGTGGCAATGTCTGATACACAATGCTGAAGTGACGACTCATTCAGACAGAAAACGAAATAATAAGAAAAACATGAAATGGCTCAGCGATTTACTGCAGAGCAAGTACTAAACGCAATCAAATATGACTAACTGTTACAAGATGGATCTGGTGAAGCTGTTAGCGATCGAAATATTGATTTTGAAGATGTCGAAAATTATATGGTTTTGAGAATACGTTTGAGATCGCGAATGGGCTCATATTCGTGACCTCAAACATAAAACTAGCCTATTATTTGCTAAATTTACTGTGAAATGAGCTCTGAAGAGGACAGTGGATGATGGCATGAAACATCTGCTCAAACTGAGCCCTTTCAAGCTCCAAAAGGTAACAAAATATGATTTATTTTAGCCTTCTGTAAGTGTTACTCTAATATCAGAGGAGTTTTATATTATCGCGACAGGTAGAGATCCTTCCGTGTTAGATATTGTTCCGGGTCGATAAAGACCCGAATATGTAAGAATGATTGGCGAAACAGTCATGCATTTAAGGGTTAACCAAGGCTCCAGGACGTGTGATGAGTCGCCTGTCAATTGCGTCATACCCGCGTTACCCTCGGTTTCCGGTTTTATTTTGTGGAAACCATGGAAACACCAAAGATGCTTTAATATTTTACATGGTTTAATAGACAAGGGAACAACTGTTTTGATATATTTATAGACAGAAAACGAATTATTGTTATATAGCTCAACACGTTTAGTCTTATTGTTTAAATCTATTTGCGAGTACCATGCTTTACCATGCCTCAGAGAAAAACACTATTTTGTCAAGTAGCTAACATAGCATAATCAGATGCAGCTTCATTTTTAGTTTTAGTATTTTATTTTTAACAGTAATACAGCATTTTCTCCATCATACAATACGTTTTAAAATTAATTGCATGCCATTTATCAACACAAGCCATCCAGCATTTAATATGATATTCTAAAATCGATCAATCTTACTGCAGTGTGTAACAGTGTCGCACAGCAGCCGCCGAGCGAACGCACAGAGTAACGTTATAACATCATTTTCAACACTCTCAAATGTATCTAATATGATAAACAGATCTGCGTTACCTCATAATCATGACCGGAAAAGCGGAAGTGGCGCCGGCGACTGTGTCATAAAAAAAGTCCCGCTGCTCGTGAGGCTTGTGTTGCGCAATCGTTCCAGCTCCTCGTTCAGCTCCACAACACTCGGTCCTGCTCTGCTTCATACTACAGTAACGTTAATAATTACATCCATGAACATGATTTCTTCCCGAGTCCTATCCCTATTCTTTTGCACCGTCCGTTGAGGTGAAGACCACATGTCCCAAGATTCAGCGCTCAAACTTAGCTTCATCAAGCTACGCCTTTGTTTTGAATAGGCCTCTAGCGACCTCTAGCGGACAGAAATCTTACATACTGCACCTTTAAGCAAAGCTTGAGTTTAGTTTTAACCTTTAAAAATGTAAACATAAGGCTAGAAGCATACTTAATGCAAGTATATGAATGCAAAAAAATAGCCAGTCTCAAAATTTCTCAGTCAACTAGTTGCCCAATGTGACCCATCTCTTGAGTTTAGCTTTAACCTTGAAAATTGTCACAAACATAAGGCAATAAACATACTTACTACGCAAGTAAACATATCCAAAAAAGCCACATTTCTTTATCGACTTGCAGGTAATGGGAAGGCTAGTCAACCAGCTGACTATCATGACCCATCCATAATGTTCAGTAAATCTTGAGTTTAGCTTTAACCTTGAAATTCGTTGTATACACATGGACAGAAACATACTTTACGCAAGTAAATAAATGCAAAAAATAGCCAAATTTCTTAATCGACTAGCAGGTTATTAGCCAACTAGTTGACCATCGTGAACCATCCATAATGTTCAGTAAAGCTTGAATTTAGTCATAAACATAATGCATGGTTTACCAAAGTATTTGAATGCAAAAAAACAGCTGACTCTCCTAATTAATCAGCAAATTATTGGATGTTGTGAACCATCCCTCATGTTAAGGCTTGAGTTTAGTCGTAAACCTAAGGTGAGAAACGTGATTAATGAACGGCCTGCAATGGTACTACCTCGTTTTCAACTCAAAAATGGCCGCCTTCAACCACTGGATCTGACAAAAGTGGGCCTGCAAAGGTACTGCATTGATGTCGACCCTACATTGGCTGCCCTTAACCAATTACTCATGAAGTAATACAATTTAATTATAAAGACTTTTAAGACACTTGAGACTTCAACTTGACTTTTAAGCTTGAGTTTCATCTTAGTTTGCTTACATAAGGCCAAGGAGCCGATGAGCAGCGGAGACAGCAGCAGGGCGCTCAGGCAGAGCAGGATGGGCAGGTGGCCGGCTGGCATCATGTCGCAGATGACCTTTGACCTGGCTGGAGAGCCGCGGCCCCACAGGCTGTAGATGAGGGGTCGGCACACTGGACGTTTGGCACCTGGAGGAGACAAAACAGAAGAATCCTGATGAGTAATGGCGTTCACTGACAGGCGAGATAAACACCAGTATGTTAACATAGTTTCACCAGCCAACCATCAAGTTCATTCACACGCTTTACCAGAACGTTGACTTTGAGCCTGTTCACAGACTCCCAATTGCAGTTTTACACAACTCATAATTAGTCAGGCTTTATCGCTGGATCTTGTCATTATTTACTTATCCGCCCATCTAGTAATTACCAAGACACTCATCAATATTTCAGACGCCGTCTCTTTGTTTTAGCCAAATTGCGATTAATCCCCCCGTCACCACTCTTTGCCTCGGGAGTCGACTTGCTGGTTGCTGTGTTTCTCACACAGGCGGGGCGGAAACCCGGCGAACGTGCTTGTACACCATTTAATTAAAGATGGCAAGAACATCAGATGGCAAGATGGCAAGAGACGCGCGAACACGTGTAGTTGCTTTCGGAAGCACTCGCTCACGTCGAGAATGAAAGAGATGTTGACATGAATCACTGAGACTCTAAAGAGTGAGTGTGTCTTCTGTAGACGAACCTCCAGGCCTGTGTGACTCAATAAGGGTGTTCAAACAAGTCCAAGCTGGCACCTTTTTTAATTTGTACCCTCGGGATCTGGTGGAGGACCAACAGTGGAAGTCGAGAAACTACTAAACGAACCGAAAAATGGCCAATATTAAATAAATAAATCAGAAATAAAGCACCACAACCACTAAATGCTAATGTAAATTAATTTTAAATAATAAAATAATAAATAATAATTTGAAAAATCTTTTACAAATAGTTTTAAAAGATTAAATGAAGTGAGCTTTAAATGATAGCAAACATAATTTAACTGTGAAAATAGGAAAAATTTGCATGTATACTAAAATATCCAATATTGGACAGTATGGATAAATAATAAAATGTAATAATAATTATAATAATATGATCATAGACATGGTACTGACACATTGTGCATTCTTAATAAAAAATAAATAATATTTTTATAACATTGTATAAAATATTATATAGCTACAAAATAAACTGGCAAATGTCTAAATAAATTAGACATCAAACACAAAAAACACTAAATGCTGTATAATGTACGATATGAAAAAATTATCATTCGCTAAAGAATTGTGTAAAGAATTTAAAATAATGAGTTAGGAAAAGGTCATTTAAAATGTAAAAAACTATCAAGCATAATTAACCCTCTGGAGTTTGAGGCTGATTTGGGGCATGGAGAAGTTTTGACATGCCCTGACATTTGTGCTTTTTTCAGTTGTTCATAAACATATAAATGACAAAAGTGTCATTACACTGTATTCAGCACAAACTAGGCTACCATATGTGAGGAACATGTATGTACATGTTTGTATTTTTGAAGGAATAATGTTTATGTGTGGTTATTGAAAAAACAAAAAACTTAAGTCACTGAAATAAGGCCAAAAAAAGTATATTAAATCTGTGTTCACAAGACTTCTGGGTATTGGAGGTTGTAGACTAGAGTTTTTGCTTCAGAATTATGTAAAAATGATGCTGCCTACTCCTTCATATAAAACAATATATTGATTTAGTTTTTGTAAGACACTTTTTGTCAAGAAACACAGTATGCGTGGAGGCGTGAATCATCATGAATAATGGGTCATTTACACCTGAGAAGACAAAAGAATCACATAATAATGACCTGAAATGACTTGCATATTAATGAGGCCTTTCAGTCAGGTAGGCTGTGAAAAAAACCCTCTGTAATAATGTCTCAGCTCATCATAAACAGCAATACTGTGAAATATTATTACAATTTAAAATAATGGTATTCTATTATATTCTTTAAAATATAATGTATTTCTGTGATGCAAAGTGTCTGAACAATTATGTTACCTCTATGGCATTTCATATAGGCTTTTAGCTTAAAAGCATGCACATTTGGAGAAATATTGATGGATTCTTATATATTTATGTCAATTTTCTATACTGAGGAGTAATATTTATTCAATATTTATTGTCATCACTATGAGTGCTGGATTCTGTGTTTTCAATTCATACTTGCAGCCGGAGGGCGCTCTGTACACCTTTAGGCCACAAATTCATATAAAGAAGAACAGTGTGAGCTGTGAGTGCTGGATGCTGTGTTTTTAATTCATACTTGCAGCCGGAGGGCGCTCTGTACACCTTTAGGCCACAAATTCATATAAAGAAGAAAAGGAACCAGGAACTAACAGCATGTCTTCTAGAGATCGCTAACCATGGCTTTAACATCCAAATAAACACTTTTCAAGACAATAAATACACGATTAAGACAATGCATACAAGTATTGAATTTGTGTCTGAATAGCGCTCCCTCCGTGGGCGTGGCCGCATTAGCGGATAATGAGCTGAATCACGGACTTCTGACATGGCTCATTTTTCGTACAGATTACATAAACACAGAATGTTTGTTTTCGATTTGACTTGCATGATTTAAAACCTGACATTTCAACGTTTCTTTAGACATAAGTGTCATTTTTTTTGTCATTAGTATTCATAAGTTACAGTTCATTTTCTGAGAACTATCAGATTGGACTTCGTTCAGAGGGAGACGAGAGATCACGCATCATGTTAGTTTTCTTTATTTTACAAAAAGCACAACATTGTGTTTTTACTCTGAGTGTACACAAATAAAAGAAGACATTCTATAGTTTCAATTGATATATTACTTATGTCTCTATGACAAGAAATGACGGAGTATTTTATTTTTTTTTTTTTTTTTTTGCTGCAATGTGAAAAAAATCCTGCAAAACGCGCCGGCGCTTTTTTGGACCTCAGAGAGTTAACAAGCATAATTAAATAAACAATTTTTATCAGTATGGACAGATAAACAAAACAAAACCAATATGGTCACCGACATGATACAGACACATTGTGCATTCCTAATAAAAATAAATATTAACAATCTTTCTTATAATATGGTATAAAATACTAATATAATAAAACTGTTTTGAAATATTATTATAATAATTTTGTATACAATAAATTTAAAGTAAAAAATATTTATAATAACTGTAAATGTAATGGGATTTCCAAAAAATAAAGAGACGCCCCAAACATTACTTCATTACAGAAAAAACTTTGTAACGCTTCATCAACACCAAAAAACCAAACTGTCAAATGTCACCAAAAAGCCAAGATCTTGACTGTGGGTGCCGACATAATGCACTGCAACAGGACTCTCTTGTTCTTTTCTCCAGAGGGCACGTGAGGCACTTCAAACTTTAATAATAAGTCCTTTGTGTCTTCAACACAATAACACAGTCATCACATACACACGCCGTGTCAGTCTGCACCGCTATTTGTGCGGCGTGTTACGTTTCCAGAAAGCCTGGAAGTCATAATGCGAGAGTGAGGACCTAGTGACAGCTGGCTTGTCAGCTTGGGGTTTCCTGTCAACCTGCATGGCGACACTTGAAATTCCGCCCCACATAAACAATGAAAGAGTCATTCGAGGGATTCGATCCTGGAGCGCCGCAACCAGAGGGCCAAAGCGGGCACGGCATACCCAGACAAAGAGGTGGAATACGCCCACACTGATTTACGACGCTCCCCTACGCTGGCCGCCCAAGTCCTAATCCTAAAGTAGCTCCCATTCACCATGTCTGGAGCGTGAAGTTTGGAAGGTTCACCGCATTAAAAAGAAATAACGGACCCATGATAAAGCAACCTTGTTAGCAACTCCTAATAAATGCGACCCTAGTTTTGGTTGCAACTGTTATTCACAACAGAATATAGGCGCTCCTCGAACTGAATGCTCTCAATTCATGTCCCCCACCTTGGCTAGCCATCAAAGGCTGGGAAAAGAGGTGTATTTCAACCGCACCATCATGCAATATGCACAAGGACCTGTGTGTATGAATAATTGAGCTGTACGTAGAGGCGAATGTTATGGACTTGTTGGGGAATGACACTACATGCACAGCAACACTATAAACTTTTGCGACACGCCATTGGGTTTTGGCATACATTCGCTAACAAAACGGGAATGTGTTGCACTCATCAGATCGAGTCACACTTGGTATGAACTGCTTTGGTGCAAAACTCTACACCTCCATATTTTAAACATGCAAACAACCCAGGATTTTATAAACATGCCATTATGAGCCAAGAAGATGCAGTGCCTGAAGATAACAGAGTCAGTTGAGCGCCTCTCGAGACATGCATTTATGCCCCCCCAGGTCCTATATCTTCAGTTCTATCTCCCCATCTTTGTCACTACCTCCGGCCAATGCCAATATGCTGTATGATTGTGTGTTTTCTGTTTAATGGAGAGCACCAGCAGTCAGATGTAATCAGGGCTGCGCTCATGACTGGCTGGCTTCCTAATCCTGCACGTTTCCATGCATTATTAATGCTAACATGTTGGATTCAGCACTGAAACAGAGAGATACGAGAAAAGAGAGAGAGAAAGATTGAAAGATCTGGCATTTGAAGCTATCAAACTGCCCTGCAGTTGCAGAAACAATAGGCATGTTAAAATGCAGTAAGCCGCAATCTACATTCTAGCAGACAAATATCAAAACCTCTTCTAAATGAATGTCGAAAGAGTCGTAAATTGGACCGTCCAAGTACAACCCATAGCTGTGGAGGGTTTACGCCACATTAAATGCGTTCGCATTAACGTGAGTGATGATTATGAAATCCGCAGTGCTGTTTATCCTCCCGGGAAACGCAGACAGAGAGACAGCGTTTATGTGCATGTACATGAAGTAGTATGTCCTGGATTTTGCAGATTCATGCAAGAATGCAAAAACCTAGTAGCAGGGGACGTTGACGAAGAAACCATCATGCAGACGCTTGGAAAAGAAACAGATGCAGCTGTGTAACGACTGGAAGGACGATAGTGCGTGTATGTATGATTTTTAAAGCTGGATAATCAAAGGAGAAAGCCAGATTGGAGTCCCCAGTGAGTCTGTGTGAGGGAAATGGAAGGAAGAAACCATGGCGAACGTCCAATTAAAACTCCCAATTATGCGCCCCAGAGAGCGTTCCTCAATATAGAGATCAAACCGCTGATAGCGGCGCAATCGGGCGTGCTTGCAAAGACATTGCGCTACAATTTGTCTGCAATGTTCCTGTAACCTCTTTAGTCACCTTTGTCTCAAAAGGAACAAGATATCATCAACGACACTATCCGCAAATTTTGAAACCAACTAATGCTGTTAGCATGCCTACAAAAGGAAGATCTATTTTACAAAGTTAACGTCCACATTAGCATAGAAGTGCATGCATTTGAAGCTAACAAATGCTAATTACACTTCTACAGAACCCTGCTGCACTACAGCTTCTCTGCAATTCTAAGTCATCTTTGACTCAAAAGGAACAACAGGGCATCCGCAAGCATTCAAAGCCAATGAATGTAAGTATGCCCACAAATAAATATTTATTTAAAAAAGTTAGCATGATGGGCAATTAACACTCTACGCATGCATTCAAAGCTAACAAATGCTAATTACACTTCTACATTTGCTAAAGAACCCAAGTGAAATGATGTACGCTGTGATTATTTTGCACAAAGTGAGCAATAAGTCATTTCGCACAATCCAGCCACCAAAAGAAAGTGGAAGGGAACTGATTTTTCACTAATAAAATGGGCCGGCTGATTATACACACACTAAAAACGTTATGGTTTAAAACCAGATTCAAGACAAAAGACCTCAGAGGGGTCTCATAAAACAATGCCGTGGCCGTTTCTATTTACGAGCGAATGTAATATCCCTTAAAGAGTCCCTAGTAATGGTGCCGTTCCCTCCGTATGCTACAGGCACTGTGTTAAACAGAGGCCCTTCTGAATGGCTCTTGATTCTATCCAATTATCAAGGACACACACTCCTCCTGCGGTCACACACACTTATGTGTCTGTCCGCAGCAGTAAAGTGAGAGTTTGAGCGCACACACATCTGGCTTTCATGTCAGCGCCAGATTTGACTGTGTAGTCCAGGTGGCTTGAGTTTGTGTGTGTCTCTCTTTGGTGTCCAAGCTGCCATTTTGAATAGCACACAAAGAAAGGCCAACGTCCGTCCATGTGGCAAAACAAAAAACACAATGAAATTCAGCCAGAGTTGCTTTCACAATTCCACCACCATTTCCTCTTCAGTTCTGATCAAATAGTTGACATTTAAAGTAAATGATAAAAATCACTGTGTGATATATATAATTTCTTATTTCCTTTGATTTATGGGTTAAATTTGACTTGTGAAAAGAATAAATAGGACATGTTCTTGACAGATTTTGTGAGATTCCTCCTAAAGCCTCGCCATACACAGTGCCAATGTTGAGTAATCATATGCATTTGCATGTATTTGTGGAAGAATTATGTAAATATGTTTTGCCGGTTCTATCCTCTCTCTAATGCTCCACACAGATGCATAACAATCACAGCATTATCAGGTGATTGCCTCTCATTTCAAGGCACACACCTGCCATTGCCATCATGGCTGCAATCCACAGAGACTCAGAGAAGACAGCAATGTCTTCTGTGACCAAAGCCTCCTGCCTTTGTGTTTGTTTACAGTGGCAGCAAGATGATCTACGGCTTTTCCCTGCGATGCAGATGTGCCGTGGAGCCGAGATGAAATGTTTGATGAAAAATAACACACGCAGGAGTCGCACTGTCTCCGCTTAAGATGCAGAGCAGTGGCGGGGTAAAAAAAAAAAAAAAAAAGAGGCAAGAGAACCAGGCAGGGGCTTTTGCCAAGAAAACGTCTTTCTCCAATATCCTCTCCAAACAGCCGTTACATAATTCTCGAGTCTTGAGTACAAGCAGAACGGAGGGAGTGTATGTGCGTGCACCAGAACAAAGCGAGTGGTGCTTCACGCTGATATGTCATTCTGAGAAAACCAGGTGGCACGTTTGACCTTTGCGCTTTCAGGGAGATAAATCCAAGAGTCCTTTCACTTCTGTGAGAGGAACAGACATGCTGCAATGCAGTCAAACACGGCACTCGCGTGAAGTCAAAGCTTTGTGGAATTTAGTTCATATTTCTTAGCTTTAACGCTAATGCTAACTCCTAAACAGGGATAAAGTAAACCTTTAGAAGATATTCACATTTAAAATTGACAGTCATGTGCATAATTTTGTCCAATAAAATACTCTCTATAATGAGAATGTCCCTTCACCCCACTACTACTTGCAACCGACTAGATATAGCAAGTAGGAAATAATGTTTCATGTTTGTAATGAACTAAAATGCCAAACCTTCAATGTGTCCCTCCCAAACTGAGGAAATATGTCAACGTAGCACTTTCAGAGTCCTTAATGTTTGCAAAAACGTTGGTTAGCCTATCAGCATCACCCTCAAATTTCCTGATCGGTGCACTGATTTGTAAAGACAAGCCATGTTAAGCAGTAGGATATTTTTAATTTTCAGTGTAGGACGTATTGTCTAAAAGACATGTCATTGAGTCTTTGACATGCTCAACTGTACCTTTCAGAAAAGGCAATTTAATTACAAACCTGGCCTGGCTGTGATCTGCATTAGTCCTTGAAAGAATGACGTTACGTTTTGGACTCTCGCCAAGCCATCTACATGCAGTTCTTGCCCTTTAAGACTCAAGTAAGAGCTTTTCAAGGGCCACCCTTGAGGCGGAAATATCGGCGCGTATTCATATTCCAGACCCCAGTAAGGAAAAAAATTACATTAAGCGCAGGTGCCCCCTGGAAATTGGAATACTTTTCTTAGACGGGTAAATAGCAGCTACGCATAGATGCTACGAGATTGCAGTATGGAATCATTCAAATCAGTGTAAATAAATTGTTATTTGGGAACCTGGCAACCTATGATTTGGCAGCTGCTCTGGAGGATGGGATGGTTCCTTTCAAAGGTGGACAATTAGGCTGCCACTCACCGTTATTGGAGGCGAAGCCCGAGGAGGGGTGGATGGGCTGCATTAGCATTCCAGCACTGTGCATCTATTTAGGCTAGGTGTAACCACACAGCCACAGGCAGGATGTTTTATGCTGCAGACAACATCCTGCTCTCATGGTAGGAACCATTAAATCTCAACATGAATTCAAGCTCCTGTCTTGCATTGATGGTGGGATTCAGTGCTTCCTGGTATTTGGGCACTAAACTGAACAACATAGGTAGTTTTGTTGTGTGTAAATGCAAGGCTAGCGCCAGAATAGCAAACCTGCTCTGTTTTGAGAGGTTGTTGGGTTTGTATTTGCACAAATGGCACCTGAACTACACAAGTGGAGCTGTTCAGATTAAGAGCTCTTTCCTGAAGGACGCCAGCGCCCCCTTAGTCCCATTAACTGAAATAACTTCATTGTGCTAATTAACAACCCAGGGGTCAATTCATCACCTTGTTTATACACGCTCCACTCGACGGGGCCTGCTCCGAATTGGCGAGGAGTGGCATGCTAATGGTGGCCGTGGCAACAAATGGGGAATTCAGCTTTTTTCACCCCTTTACTCACCATAATAAAACCATTTTGCTCAAGCACGTTGACTCCTCACCACTGTAATTACATGACAGCACTGTGGTGAGTGGGTGCAGGAGTGTATAATCACATTATGACCGCGACTGGAGCCTCGGGAGAAAATGCACTGAGGCAGACGTGAATGTGTGCGAGTGAGGTAAGTGTCCCTGGTTCATGACTGGGCTGAGTAGATGTGGTTCCCTCCCCTCAGCCTGCTGAACCAAGAGAACGCGAGCAAGAGAGAGATGTGTTGAAGACAGAAAACAGATGGCCAGGTTTGGGTTTGTGTCTCCTGTCTGTCACCTCCCTCCAGCTCAGCTCGAGAATAACAACTGGCCACTTTTTACAGCCATTATAAAAGCTGTGAGGAGGAAGGGCAAACAGAGTCCCGGGAGCTCTACCACAGGCCCGCTTTCCCATGTTGCTAATCTCGCTGACTGGGCTTCTGAGCTGCACAAGGGAGGGATTGTAGAACAGAATCAGGGGTCAGAGGTCAGGTGACCCCACATACTCACTGGGGCAGCACTAGGAATGGGGTAGAGGGGTAGTTATCCTCAACTTGGGCAGCCTGAGATTCTGATGTGTCCCTGAACGAGCTATTGAGGAAACAGAGACTACGCTGTCTGCATATGAAAGTACCACTCATAAACAGGCAGAGAAACACTAGGTGATTGTTGGAGTTCAACCTTACAAAATGACCATGAAGGACGTGCAGTGTTCTCTTAGCGCCGACACTGAGTTGAATCAGAAATGCCTCGACCAATGCCCAACAAATCCTTCCCTTGCCACCCAAAAAAAAGTTACCTCTTCAGACAACTGAAGATCTGCAGGAGGGATCAAAGGTGAGAGGTCAAGCAGCTGGTAAAAGCCCTTTTTAAACCGGGCAGCATTCCTGCACTCGCCGTTAGGGACCATACTTGCTGGGATGGCTGGAATTAATATTGAAAGTATTGAAATATTAATAGTCAACCACTACGCTTGCACACAATAACTAACATTAAAAGATGCCAGCATTGCGTGCCATGAACAACCCCGTTAGGCATCTCTTTCATGTCAGGCAACTGGCCTTTTTTAACACCATATCAGGCGTTAAGCCAGCGCTGCATGGTGTGAGGTGTACTCGGCATGAGCGCAAGAGGCGCCTTCGTTTCTTTATCTCTAAAGAGATCTGACAGGCCCTCTGAGCTGCGAGACAGTACCTCTCACTAGAGTTCGACTCAGTCATGGTGCATCAGCTGCCCTGCGGCCTCCAGCTCGTCCAGAGGGTCCGAGCGGTCAAAGAAATGACAAACGTTCACAGAATGAACAGGTAAGAGGATGACAGAGCTTCACCGGGAGCCTCGCTCTGTCCTCTCACAGAACCCCTCCATCAACAACGCTCAATTGACCCGCATTCATGGAACAACGGGCCTAAATAAGGGAGGGAAAACTAGATGAGTAAATCTTTACTTGCTCTGGGAAGGACAGAGAATGAGAGAGAACACAATCAGGTCAATCCAATGAATCGATAACAGTGATAGGTTGACTGGGCAGAGGGAATTGACAGAGGGACATTTTCCCGCAAGCAAGTCGAGCTGATTACACAACAATCAATTTTTCATTACTGTAACAATTGGCAGCGCTGACCGAAAACGTGAAATTGTGGGAAAGCTAATCCAATACTCTAGGTTCGATGACTTGTTAGAGATCCTGCTATTAGCCAAGGAACACTCAAGGCTCTCATGAGATCTACAATCAGATGGGGACAAATAGACTCTAATTCTTATCTTAGATACAGCTACTTTATTTTCAAACCTAATATCGATACTTTGGGTTAGTGTTTCTTTGTGTGTACAAGGAAGCAGAGAGCTTTCTGTTCACTACTGTCTAGGAAGCCCCCCTTCTCCTTCACACCGCCCATGTCTCGTTAGTACCTGCTGAGCGAGAACGGGAATGTGTGGGCCGACTTAATCAAAATCACTCGCAAGGAATTTGAATACTTTAAATTAAGAAGCTGTGACGCTCTTTTCTCCCGGTCTCTCCGGTCCAGCCACCTGGTGCGGCACGTCTGCTGATTACAGAGAAATGGGTAGGAGGAGGTGCCGAAGAAGAGCTGAACACATGAAGTGTTGAGCCTCCAACTGTGCTAGGAAGGAATGAAATGAAAAAGGACAACACAACCTCGCCTTGCCTTTATTTTTCGTCTTTATTTTGGCAACCGCCGCATGCTAGCTCTCAAAGCAACGACTTCCTCCGAAGGGGAAGGTTGTGTTTGAGGGGCACACTCTTTTGTTATTGCTATTCCCATCATCTATTCCTCTGAGGGAAACTGAACTTTCGTGCACCTCATATATAAGCTCTAGACCCTCAAGTGCACTCTGGAACAACAGCTAAGGGTGGTTATGTGGCATCATTTAGGGAGATGCTTGAATGTAGGCAGATTGTTAAGCCAGGATGAAGCTGTCAGCAGATAAGTGTGTTTGCTTGCTAAATATGTGATGCTAGTCCTTCATTCCATCTGTTTGGTAATGAAGAGGGGGGAGAAAGTACTGTGAAAAATGAAGAGGGTGGGAGAGAGCAAAAGAAACAGGTTTTGGAAAACCTAGTAAAAAAACTGAAGGCTGTCATTCCAGTACAGCCCAAGCTGTTCGGCTGTCGTCAGGCGTGCCCAGCAAGATGCAGCCTGCTCCATATGGCTTGCTCGGATCTGCCATCTCAAGGGAAGAACTGCCTGCCTGCCTGCGTGTTTGGAAGAACGAGAGAATGTTTGATTGTGTTTCACTATGAAATGCTCATGTTTATGTAGAATATCAAGCCGGGTATCGTTACTGCTGTCCAGTTCTGTCTAAAATAGAAGCAGACGTCTTTTCCAAAATGTATTTTCTTGGCAAACCTCTGCTTTGTTGAGTTTCCAGAGAGCTTTAGAAATGATATCGAGTCCAAGAAAACTTTCCACAGCATACCTTGCTGAGGGAGATGCTTTCTCCCAAGCCTAGCAACCTTGAGCATATTCCCATGGTGAAAATGTGTGTTACAGACAGGCTCCACAAACCAAATCGAACAAAGGTCTTGTGTTTTATAACAACACAACACAGCACAAATGGCCGTTTAAAAATAATACATTCAAATTTAATTTAGTTAGGTTTATGCTTATAAAAAGTAGGCCACATTTGTAGACAAATAATAAATAAATAATTTAACAAACATGTTTGTGTATGTCTTAAATACACACTCACAAAAAAATTAACTTTCTTAATGCATGATTAGTATTAATGTATTAATATTAAATAAAATGTAAATTTGCTTCTTAGGTCATCTTGCTTTTTATATTTAACACGCACATACTCATAAAACATAATATAGTAAAACTACAGATTTGTGCATGGAAAACATTCTTTCTCCCTGGCTGATAAAGCAAGGGCAATTGTGTGGCTGTGTGTGTTGAGCAAGTGTGAATGGTAACAAGGCCCGAGGGGCCAAACAGACAGGCAGTAGGGATTATAGAGTGGGATTGAATAAGCTCATGTATGGAACACACATGAGAGAAACAGCGCAGGGAGCCCTGTTTACTAGAGCAAGCTATTCCCCGGAAGCACACGGGCGGGGGGCTGCTTACACACAAGCAGGGAGTACATGCTGGATCTGGATGAAAACAGATTTGGCTGGAGTCACGTAAAGATGATAGACTAGAACAAATACACTTGGAAAACAAAGGTGCTGCCCGATGGACCATATTAAGGGTAGTTTTCTGCATGTGGAAGACTATTTAGAGGGATGAATGTGAAATGCTGCTATAAAAACGCTCAAGAACATTCACATATTGCACAGCCAATAAACTCAACATTGCTCTAATTTTACCCAATAAACTGTAACAATACACTGTTAGATCTTCAAAATTAAGTTTTATTTGAGGCACAATTTGACTTTGTTTGGGTCACAAAGCAACTAGAACACAGAATTTCTGAGGAAATAGGGAGGGAAAAGTTATACTATAGTATGCATACTGTAGAAGCAGTATCAGCCACCATTTTCAACATCTCTTTCTTGACCTATTTGATCAAATTTCAGACACAAAATATGGATTTAAAATGCTTTTTTTTTTTTTTTTTTTNNNTTTTTTTTTTTTTTTTTTCTAAGATATTTTCTAGAACCCACTTGCTGAAAAAAACATGCAATGTAACGAGCAAGTGTCAACAATCCAGCATACGGTAATCGCTGCAGAATGCCTTCTGTTTCACATGCTATTTTTAAAAACTAGTGTGCAGTATACAATTTTTACTGCACAGTCTTTAGTAACATGTAAGCTAGTATTCCATTTCAAACATGCTGTTTTAAAAAAATAGGATGTAGTATGCTGTACACAGTGTATACAGCACAATTTTTTGTGACATGTAAGCTAGTATTCCATTTCAAACATGCTATTTAAAAAAAAATTGGATGTAGTATGCAGTACACAGTGTATACAGCACAATTTGTAGTGACATGTAAGCTAGTATTCCATTTCAAACATGCTATTTAAAAAAATAGGATGTAGTATGCAGTACAGTGTATACAGCACAATTTTTAGAAACATGTAAGCTAGTATTCCATTTCAAACATGCTATTTAAAAAAAATAAATAGTATGAAGTATGCAGTACACAGTATATACAGCCAATTTTTAGTAACATGTAAGCTAGTATTCCATTTCAAACATTCTATTTAAAAAAAATAGTATGCAGTACACAGTGTATACAGCACAATTTTTAGTAACATGTAAGAGTATTCCATTTCAAACATTCTATTTTAAAAAAATAGTACGCAGTACACAGTATATACAGCATGATTTTTTAGTAACATATAAGCTAGTATTCCATTTCAAACATGTTTTTTTTTAAAAATAGGACGTAGTATGCAGTACATTGTATACAGCACACTTTTTAGTAACATGTAAGCTAGTATTCCATTTTGAAATGCTATTTTTATAAAATATTATGTAGTATACAGTACACAGTATATACAGCACAATTTTTAGTAAGGAGTAAGCTAGTATTCCATTCCGAACATTTCCAGTGTGTCTGTGTCAGCGAGTGTGTGCTAAGAGCTAGATTTAGTATGTGTACGAGAGAAAAGGATGGGGTCAGTTTGAGTGGAGTGCGGCCGGTCGCCATCGCTCTCCGTGGAAATGTGAACCAGCTGTGGCATTCTGGGGGCCGATCTGCTGGGGCCAATAACACTGGCCCTTTTGTCCATCTGCCCTGACTTTCTGACATTCTCCCACTCGCTCTCCCTCTCATTCCTCATCCCTTGCTTTCGCTCCAGATTTCTCAGTCAACCACCACTCGGCTAGAGAAAACAATCTTCAATCAGTAAGTGGGGGCTCTCGGCCTCACACACGATTGAAAGGCAGTCACAGAGACATAATACGTTATAAGCACACATAAGCAAATGGAAGGCATGCGACACAAAACCCCTGATGGGTTGTTGAAGAAAACAGACAAAAAGGTGGCTGTTTCACAGAACCTATTTTGTCAACAAAAAAAAAAACTTGACTTTTTTCTCTGAAAAAAACAAAACAACAACAACAACAAAACAGCAAGGAAACATCCAAGAATTGCATCTTTTGCAAACCCTCTGCAAGGAAGTCTGTCTAAAAACTACATATTACAACACATAAATAAGATTTTTTAAACAGCTTCACTTACTACAAGTCATCTGAAAACTGAGCTAAACTGTGGTAGAAAACCCCTAAAAGTCATTGTATAATTCACATAATGGCTTCTGCGATGAACAGGACCAAGACGGTGCTAAGAAAGACTTAGCAAAGGAAGCCTCTCGGAGATCCTCACCGAAATGACAATGCATGAGGCTTTTGTTTACTCTCCACTCTCATTAGCTTGCAGCGCAGATAATTATCGTTGCAGAAGACAAAAACCAAATCCTACATTCCGTGTCAATACGAAATAGCCGCACTCAGCTGTCCACTCGGCCGACATAAACTACCTCTCCTCCCTGCGCTAGGCAGCCCCCTTCCCAGCATTCCACAACTAAAATAAATAACCAGACTCTGAATGGTATTTTAATGAGAGTGTGGGAGTGGAACTGTTAAGCGTAGCTCTCCGCATGCCAACGTCTGAGCATGGCCTCCCTTTACAGCGGTTACAATTAGTTAGCTAATCAGCTACCACTGTGAGAGAAATATCTTTTCATAAACACAATATGATGGGGACAATCAGGCTCGTTGGAGCATGCAGCAGCAATGACAACAATATGTGCGTGGTGCGCTTGGCGGTGGCTACGTACCCTTGGAAGGAGCGTGTGCGGCAACCTTTAAAGAGCAGGTTAATGTATGGAGAGAGGTTTTACGGCCAGGGACGAATTCATTACAGTGACAATCTCAGCTGATTTGCCATTTCAACCTTCTGCCTATAAACCTAAGGATGGCATTTCGAAACCCCCCGGTTTTAACCTTAATCTAACCCTCGTCTAAGAGGAGACAGGTGAATATCAATTATGTACTGAGAAGTATCAATGTCAAACAGACGGTCAGAACTGCAGGGGTCCATTTAGGCTAGCACGTGTTGCTGAGATGGGGAGTCTTGGTTTGGAAGTTTCACACTAGCTTAACACAGTTATTTCATCGACTCCCTGGGCCTAAAAGATAATCTAAGGCTCCTTGCTTGGGATTTTACTGTGGGTTCAAGAAGGTGGCAATGCGGTGGCGGAGATTAGTCTGCATGAGATGCTTCTGGGAGCCGTGTGGTGGAATTTGCTAGGATGTTCCCTGACAGCAAGCTTGTTTTAACTAAATGGCCACCGTGTTGAAAGCAATTAAGGCCGCTGTTGAGAGCAGCGTAACAGTCACTGTACCATGAATGGCAAGTCTCCCGGAAGTTCCATTAAATCCTGAGGTGGGAGTCTGCAGGTTACACACATACAGAAAGAAAGGGGGAAGGCTGAATCGTTCTCTGGAGAGGCGGGAGCCGCCAATAAATCTTTGCCTTTGGGAAGCGTCACTGATCCTTCTTCAGTTACCCGAGCGTGATACGCCACTCACGTTTGCATCCATTTGCAAGTCAAGTAGCTCGCTTCACATTCAGCACAGACAGGAGTGGCGGATAGAATCTCCCTAGGTCTCGAGACAACATTGATTGATAAAAACGAAATTAATACATACAAAACATGGTGGTTTATGAACAGTTATAAAGAAAGGAGACTTACAAGTAGAACCTGCAACCCTGCAAATTAAAGAACGCCTCACTGACGTTCAGGATATGACCCCTGACAGAACTGTCTAGCCTGATGTGACCCCAGGGCACCATGGGAATTCAAAACAGCTTAGCAAACAGGTAGACGCTCCAGCTAGACTGTGCATGCCATAAGGAGACCATATTCTGGGAATTCCCTGGTCGAAGGAATTGGCCGTTTTAGCAGTGGCTAAAATGAAAACAATAGGCATGTATTGGCAGATTAAGGGAGAGAAAAAAAAGAAAGAAATGATGGCTTCTTGAAAAACCCAAATTCCTCCTATTCCTTCAGCTCCCGTTTCATCTCCACCCGAGGCAAAGGCTAAAAATAGAGGTACTGGGAAAACTCACTTTTAGCCCTGCAACTGTGGAGAACTTGGTCTGACACTGAGCTGATGGGGTGGAAGTAGAAAGAAAAAACACGGGGACGTGAAGTGGAGGGGCTTTCAGCTATTCTGGGTAATATTTTCTACAATTTACAGCATATTCATTTAGGGGAACATCTATGGTAAAAAAAGGAGCTCAGACACAAATGGGAGGGTGCTGAAACTCCACCCAAAGATTTGCAGTCTGGTTTCAGTCAAGTGTTCGGTCAAAGGTCGGGTGAGTTGGCGCTCTCCATGGCAACTACAGAAAAAAGTCCATGCCGAAGGGTTGCTTATAACCGACCCTCATCGCCCATTTGGCAATTGCTCTTTTTATCTGTCCATCATGGGAGTAATCCAGCCATTCCCTGTGACCCGCACAACTCTGGAAAGAGAGGGGGCCGCATGTCTTCCTGTCTGCCGTTGGACTCTGAAGTTGAAGGGGCACATAAGAAGCATGAATGGGGACTTCAAAGCCTCAAAGAAGAGGTGAATGTATTTATAGATGGGGCTGGTGGTAAAGTTGGCAGTAGTGCTGGAGGGGCGTCTAGAATAAAAAGCAGGGTTGCCCTGAAAGAACTCTAGAGCCTGCTGTGAGATAAAAATAACTCGGAGGCAACCGGGCCCCAAACTGATTAATGACTCCACGGCACAATTGAACATCTTGTAAACAATGGATCCTGGGCTGTGGCTCAACAAACATGATCTGAGAATTGCTCTATTGGGGTACAAGAAGCCAAAAAGGGTTATGTTTTAGGACAGATACATGTAAGACTAGTAATGTCTGGAAAACAAGTTTGCTAACCCTGGCATCTCCAAAACAATTTTAACAAGACCAACAAAAGATTGCGTACTAACTTTCCAAGGTACCAATATGAGACATCATTTCAACTTAACTAATGCATTTCTGAACTAAATATTTAGGAAAGAAAATGTAGGGGAGACATTGGTTAGATTGTGAAAAATGGTGTTAACATACCATAATAGAGTCAGATGGTTATAGGGAAGGGGTTGAAAACTTAATTGTTGACGTCAGCCGAAAAGGAAGGTTTCAGAGAAAGTTATCACTTTTGGCTATATCACAATGACAAACAGATTAAAGACCACAAACGTGCCTCTTTTTGGACTAGCATCAATTCTGTTACTTTGGTACTTGTGTGGGTAACTGCATTCTTCTGTAAGCATTAAAGCGCCTCACGTCAAGCTGAGCAACAGCGAACCTTTGTCTGTCTATAGAGAAACCATATCTGAAGAGGAGACCATGACAGAAATCTATACTGGAGCTGGACAAAACCCTCAACACACACACGTATACTCACAAACTCCATCTCAGATACTTGTCTAGATGAAATATGCATGAGGCACAATAGCTATTTCCATGAAGCACTTGACTTCCATGTACCTTGACTTGTCTGTTGAGAAGACAAAGAATTTCTTAACTTTTGCTACTAGTGAAAGGACAGTACAGGAACGAAACATGAAGAATGCCAAAACCGAATCTGCATTTCCCAAACGTGCCTGGAATACATGGACTAACCACGGCTCCAATGACAAAGGTTTGTGGCCCTTTATGATAGTCGGATTTAGCACTTTTCAATTTCACATTTGCTTTGTGCTCCTCTGATAATCAGCTGAATTTTGTACTACGGTTCTTAATTTGCAGTAATCCAGACAACATGTCTCTACGTTCTGATGACTTTAAAAGCAAAGTGATTCTGATCACATTCACTGAAAAGAGATTAATATTCAGCTGCCGGGCTTATCCGTACTGTTGCTCATTGCTAACTGAATTTAAGAGGGCAAATGTCAGCCGTCTTTGATATTTATCATCTAGAAAGCCGAATGAAGCTCCTAACTGCAATTCTGATGGCAGGAATGAGAAGATGTGAAAAATAAAAGGATGTCAATCCTTTAAAATTAGCCAGACATGTACTGACACATAAAACAAAAACAAATTAAATAGCATTATATATATATGTATATATATAAAAAAAAAAAATGACATTAAAAGAAACTAAGAACCATAACTAGTCACAGTTTTTTTGTTATCTGGTGAATTCATTTACAAATACACATATTGAGTTATTACTGCAACTTTTATGTTAAAGTGCTTCACGTTTTCATCAAGAAACACTGCATTTAACTGCATAGTACGCAAATATTTGAGTAGAAAATGCCTTAATACTAGTCTCACAAAAGAGAACATACTTAGGCCTTTAAATCTGGAAAACAAATAAAAATACAAGCATGAAACCATGCATGTACCACAAGCGTGTGTGTTTATGCCAGCAGCACCCATCGAAACAAAAGACACTCATATCTTTAAAAAGCGCCACCCCTTCTAGGACAAAGCAATCCATTGATGATAGCTACTTTCATGCCTTTTAAATGAGCATCATTTCTGTCACCGTAATCGAATTTCACTTGTGTTACTATTTTCCAGCTTGAACGGCATCCAAGAAGCAGGAGGAAACCTCACAACGGGTTGTGAAAGAGCCGACCACACCAAGCTGGAATCCAAAGGCAAAATAAAGAAAAACAAGCCGGAGAGAGAGGGGAAGAAAATCAATAGCCCTCCTTGAGCAGCTCCACTAGACACACAATTATTACCGTTATGCTGGATGTTTTTAGTGAACACATATACTAGGAGTATTTCACTTCAGAACAAATAAATAAAACATGACTAGTAGTGCTTGATTTGTAGAAGCCCCTGTAATTTCACCTCAAGTGAAAAACAATAGGGCCAAGGACATAACCCAGTGGGACACCTGGACTAATCATAAATTATTTTAATAGTATTCTTGGGATGTTACAAAATTCACACTTTTCTCAACCATAATAATAGGTAGTTGAGCTCTAATAGGCTTATGCCACACTATTACAAATAGACACTGGCTAGTTTGAGTTTTTCCAGCTGCTCACAACGATCCCCAAATTTTCACATCGCCCACAGAGTCGTTTAGGAAGTCACCATGCTGCTTCTCGGAGTTGTTAGAACTTTCTGGCGTGAAGATTCAGATGTCCCGCATGGAGCTTCTCACAACACGGCAACGGACATCAAACGCCATTCTCAGATGGCTGCATGGGAAGAAATAGTAAAGGAGCCACATGAAAGACGCCAAACAACATGAAACATACTCGGGATGCTTCCTTATTTGGAATCTAAAGGAGCGCCACAAACCTTTGTGGTGTCCTCATGGCTAACAGAGATGTTGTTCACTAGACACTTAGACGCTAACAATATTAGCTCGGGAAAATTACAAGCATGCCACCATCTGAGTTATCAAAGTCACAAGACACCTTGATCTTGTTGTTTTGCTAAAGCTAACTTTTAGCTAAGCAAATGCGAACCAAGCTGAAGTGAAATGAAAATTTATTGGCACCAAATGCAGAGACACACAATTTGAAGTAATTGCTAATACGTGTGTCTAGGCTCGAGTGGAGTGCTGTGGTTAATTTAACTGGCATGTACATCTCAACGGTTGTCATATGACACAATCACGACCCAGACGACACCATCCGTATACCATTAAAACACAATATCAGGCTCTTTTGACTTAAGCCACCACCTAGAAACGTCTCAGAACACATAGCAGCACCTTATAGAGCACATTAGCAACCGTATAGCATTGTTCTGGCTGTAAAAACCTAGTTCAAATGTGTCCTTTCAATATATTCTGTGGCCACTTTTAGTCTTAATGCACTGCAATTTCCTTTTTCACTCATTATCTTTTTCTGCATTTCCTTTTCTTCTTTTCGGCGGATATGAGTGCATCACATACGCTCACACGCTCGCCTCCTCGTTCCACACCGACCGGAACTCCCCGCCAGCACACACGCTGTTGCCTGCGCCGACACACGCACACGCATGAACAACAACACGCACACACACACACACGAAGCCTAGCAGATCATTTCATCATCTTATAATCTACACAAAGCATGTCGAATGAGACCATCAGGTCATTTGGACTCTCTTTCATGTCGTTGTAATGCGCCTCTCATGAATCAGCCCTAAAATATCATGACGCATGTACAAATTGGGGTCTCATTATGTTTTAAAGCAATAAAAGCACGAATCCATGTTCTATGGAGCAGGAACTATTAGATACAATTGTGACATCATGGTAGCGACATCATTTGGAGCCTTTAAATCATTCTGAGAATAACTATTTCTGAAAGATTAAGGACTTCCTCCTGTTGAAAAAGAAAATAAAATGCCTTTTTAAAAGGGTAAAAGCCTATTTTGTACCCTTTTCATGGAAAGTGCCTGCTGTGTTTGTGTATTGATTCATCCAGGCATTGACTTTACTTAGGAAAAACCACATGCCCTGCTCTCAATTTAGACGGCCTTTAATTAGGAGGTGACAGAATATCGGAGCACATCGCTGGCACTCAGATAATTGAGTGGGCATCCGTGTGACTCGGTGTAGGGAGGATTCGGCCACTCCGCGCCGCTTTATACCGAGCCGGTTGGATAAATGTGGCGCTGGACATCGCCGGAGGACACAAATAGATAAATGGGACGTATACAGCCATTGTTCACTGGTCACACTGTAATAAGCCGGACGCCCATGGGAGAGTGGAATCTATTCCTCTGCCACTACACATATATCAACAACTAGCACACACTCCTTTCAAACACAACTGTGAGCTGCAGCGTTTAAGCGCATGATAGGCACGCGGCCAAAGCTAAAGCTATTCCAAACGTAATTACGCTACCTTCTAAGACACCTCATTTGGGACAGATCTGAAGGCAGTATCACATGCATATATGGCAGTAAATCTCAGAATTCACTGCAACGTGCCTGGTGAAAAAGAAAATCTAAGATGGCAGATGCAGCAAAACAAATGTTCAAGAATATACTGAAAACCGAAAAGTACCAAAAAAACATTTACCAAAAGTGTAATGCTACGTGAAATATTATTCTCAAGCGGACGTCATGTTCAGTGCATACAGTCAGATGACGAACACAGGCGATCCACATTCCAATCCAGAAGGGGGTGCGCATGGTAATGCAACGCTGTTTGCTACTAGTAAAAAGTGCAGAAGAAGAGACAATCGATCGATATGTTTACATGTAAATCTCTCATCCAGTGTTTCAACTGCGAAAAGACATCAATAAAACAGCTTGAGAATAATACTCATGTAGCATTATATTTACATCAGGCAAGTCATTTAGTGTCCACAGCATGTTAGTTCACTAGAGAAATTAACTCTAGAGGGAGGATTTCGTATATGCACTGTATAAGATTCATTATATAACTTTACCTGTTAGTAATGTCTTGATTATTTAATGTACGTTTAAATAAAATTGTCATGAAAACAAGTTATGACAGTAACTGTGTAAATGATTAATTTCAAAAATGAATTATACTTAGATTTAGAAGTTAATGGAAAACCCTCCTTTTGTGCAATTTACGTGAGACTTTATCTGAAAAAATAAAAATAGCAACTGAATTTAATAATTTGTATTGTATTTAATATTATAGTAATGTGCAAGAAAGGGCTCCCATATAGTTTTCAGCATTAGCTAAGATAGATTTTTTTTATCCTCAAGAAAATGTATTATACTTGAATTTATTTAAAGACAGAGACACTTTTATTCCAATAAACCAGTTTAACAAAAAACAAGCAATGTCTTATGTTTTCTCCCCCTGCTGTACCAAACCCATCCGAACCGTGACTTCAAAATCGAGAAAACTTTTCTGAAAGTTAAAGGGTTAGTTCACCCAAAAATGAAAATTCTGTCATTAATTACTCACCCTCATGTCGTTCCACACCCGTAAGACCTTTGTTAATCTTCTGAACACAAATAAAGATATTTTTGTTGAAATCCGATGGCTCAGTGGCCGATTTCAAAACACTGCTTCAGGAAGCTTCGGAGCATAATGAATCAGCATGTCGAATCAGCATGTCGAATAAGCGGTTCGTAGAGCCAAAGTCACGTGATTTCAGCAGTTTGGCGGTTTGACACGCGAGCCGAATCATGATTCGACACAAAAGATTCATAACACTTCGATGCTTCCTGAAGCAGTGTTTTGAAATCGGCCATCACTAAATAAGTCGTTATTTTGTTTTTTTTGGCGCACCAAAAATATTCTCGTCGCTTTATAATATTAATATTGAACCACTGTACTCACATGAACTGATTTAAATATGTTTTTAGTACATTAATGGATCTTGAGAGAGGAAATGTCATTGCTGGCTATGAAGGCCTCACGGAGCCATCGGATTTCAACAAAAATATCTTAATTTGTGTTCCGAAGATGAACGAAGGTCTTACGGGTGTGGAACGGCATGAGGGTGAGTAATAAATGACATTATTTTCATTTTTGGGTGAACTAACCCTTTAAGAATTTAATTTCACTGAAAGCAAATAGCTAAAAAATAAAATCCAAAATGGCAGATGTAGAAAAAGAAATGTTGATGATAAATATGCTAAATACTGAAAACTACCACAAAAAAACAGCTCGTTTGTAAATCATTCAAACCAATTTTATATAATTTTCATTACATTTATAATATATTTTTTAAATAATTATTATTAAAAAGTCATTAAGTAATTAATATTATTTTTAAAATTTCAATATA
>RJVU01003824.1:1000661-1012175 GCA_003731715.1 Anabarilius grahami | reverse complement strand
TGTATATATATATATATATATATATATATTCATGTTTTTCGAGATATAACTTGTATTGAAGAGGAAGAAACTGAGGCGTTACGATGATCTGACACGTCACATTTAAGAGCGTCAAAACGCCATTTATTTCGTGATAAAATGGACATAATTTGAAAACTGAAACTTTTTTTCTTTTCAGAATTAACAAAGCTCTTTACTAATATTGGATGGGAAGCACTACAAATAATGTATGATGTAGCAAAAAAACAACAGACCTGGCAACCCTGGCTTGAACTACTGGTGATTCATAGGGTCAAAAAGAGCCTGCTTTAACGTCACAATTTTTTTAAAATTCAACACAAGAGTGATTTTCTTCACACACAGTATGTATATGAATTCTTTTTCCACACCCTTTTGATTGACAGGATATAATCGGCCCTGATCATCGGCAGTTTTTAAACAATCAGCCGATGGCCGATAGCGATAATAATAGCTTTTATCGGCCAATACCAATTGTTGGCCGACACGCCGGTGCATCTCTAGATTTTACTTAAAACCGGTGTCGTGTAAACAATTTTCCTAATATCCCCAAAGCTACAGACATGTCCAAGTGGAGGAGCAGTTCTGAAACTGCATGCATGTTTTATCCAATGCACATTCTCGTTCGTTTAGTTGTCTGTAATCCGCCCGCACAGGCTACACCCTTCTGTTTGTCGACATTATCGCCTCTGAATAGGCAGGGGGAAGATAACGTGCAATTCATCTCCTCATTCATTCATGCTGTCTGTGATTCAACCCCTTCCTTCTGCTCCATCCCGTCCCCAACGGGCTGATAAAACGTCCATGTAAGAGCTGCAGTCAATGCCGAAACAAGGTCAGAATACGGAGGATGTAATGGAGCTAATAAAAGGAGATCGCAAGGTGATATTAGTCTCGGTAATCTCGGCGGCGGAGGGATTTCATTCCCTGCAAATCCCCACTTACGTGACAAAGCGCCGAGTATGGCTCCATGCCTCATTTATGAGCAAAATGGGAGAATGCGAAAAATTCAAAATGCAAAGGAAGCCTCTAGGAAAACAAACAAATAAGATGACCACCTCCATCCTGGCACAAACTAATCTGGTGTCGCAATATTGGCAGGTTGTCGGTTATTTCCCCCAGAGGCAGTATTACTTTTAAAATGGATTATCTCTGCATGCAGTACAATATACGCAAGTTGATTTGTTTATCTCAATGTATCTAACTTTCCAATTATGTTCTCCATGGCAGGGGCTAAAAAGCAGAAAAGTAGCAAAAAAAAAAACATGTTGTCGGCCAGAGGTGATGCATCATATCCGAATACACACGAATACAATAAACATCTTCAGGTGGCGTCTCAATGCCGCAATTAAATCAGAGTTAATGATGTTATCAGCCCGAGGACAGTCGGTGTCCTGGAGGCCTTGTATTTACACGTCAAAATGTCATATCGCATGAGGGCAGGGTTGGGGGATGTTCTGCTCGTAGCAAATCATCTTTCCCTCTCGCTTGAAGAGACAGAGAGAGTGAACTCCTTCGCACTCGCTCTTTTACGCCCCGCTGACGCAGAAACCATAGCATCCCTGACTCAGTCGTGTAGAACGCATCCTCGTTCACTCCAAGAACACAGCACAGCTATAATTACAAAGTGCCATAATCGAAATGCCATGCAGGACTGAACATACTGTTTTTCTACCTTTAACTCTTTGTGCTCGAAATAAAACATAAAATCATATTTAGTTGGACCAAGTAATAATCATAGACACCACACTTCAAGAAGAGGGACAAATACACCAATTAAACACATTTTAAGCAATAAAAAATACAAATACAAATTTTAATATATTCAGGTGCATAAGAGTAATAGGAATTTAGATTAAAAATGTGCTTAATTGTCATTCAAATAGTGTCACAAATCCTTAAAAAGCTTTTGTTTATGCAAAATATATTTTATCCATTCCATTTTTGGGGTTAAATGCAACTTGAATTCCAATGTGGATAAGACTCACCCACATTGGAAGTGTTTGAATTCAGTAATACTCCTTACTCGTAATGCACACATGCAAATGAAAAAAATTTACTTGAGTAAGATCACACACTAATTCAGGACTGACTAGAACAAAAAGAGATGCGATTTTTTTATTGAAAAACAGATCCGGGTTTCAGGAACGTAATGAGTTTCCAACAGAGCTTAATCACATGTTGACATTTGTGCTAGTTAGAGGCTATAGCGCTCCCTGTTTCTCCGCTGTCAAACCATTTTGTCATTCCTAATTAAGGGAGCATGGCTTGCATTGACAGGCAGGCATTTACTCGTGTTTAACCCCATCTACACTTGACTGACTGTTTCATAACTACAAGGCCCCTCTGTCCACACACATACAAATGTGGCTCCGGCTCCCAGAGGCCCATGTTTTCATGCTTGCATTACAAACAATTACACACATCCATCAGCCCTCAAACATTCCCACCCCCACCAGCGTATCTTGTCCTTCCCTCCTCCTCCTCCAGACCCGTTCCCCACCGTCAGCTGGGAATCTACCCCCGATCCTAACAGATGTCCCCTGATTTGGGTGAAATGACAACAAAAGGCTGGGCTCTGAAAAAGCCATGGCTTTCCCATCTTGCCCCGAGCTTTCTGCTCCCATACAAAGGCCAGCGGATTAGCAGCTTTTAGCACATGAAAAAGCCCCTCATCCTGAAAACTGTCCCCTTAACTGGGCCCTGAGGTTTCTATAGGGTCACTATAAACCCCTTCAACTCTACTTGGTCCCAAACAAAACCTGCCGAACCAACACCCTGTCTTCGCCCCAGCAAGTTCGATCACCCCAGGCCTCACCAAGCAATAACCATTTTAAACTAGCACACACCCCTAAACTAGAAGCATTTAATTTGCCCAATGGGATATTCAAGAGGACTCTACAATAGATTTGTGGTCTTTATTGTTTTGGTTCCCCTTAATGACTTTGCTCCTCATTTGGAGTCGCCCTACAGAAAGGTCACAAGCACTCCAAGTCTATCAAATAAGGATCCAACCCTTCAATCTGGTTCACTGGGGTCTGTAAACTATCGAGCCAAAGTGGAGAATAAGCAGACCAATCACAGATGGCATCTTGACCTCCAGCCATGGAAAACAGGGTGGAGACCGTCTCCACAACCCTCGCTGGGGTCATAACTCAGATCGAAGCCAAGGTGGGGCGTGTTTATGGCAGATCTGCATTGTCTAAACGCCCCGGGGGTGGGCGGGATGCCCGTCAACCTGGAGTCAACCAGCTGGTCATCATACTTAAAGAGCAGAAAGCAGAAAAATCGTCATGGTGGGGGTAAACAACAAGTGCCCTCGATGAACATATCGAGGCAGTTGGGAGGGGCAGGGTATAATGCGGATGTAATGCCCTCCTACCGTAATGAACGCATTATCACAGCGGCATCAGAGCAAGCGGAGCATATCATTGGTTTGAAATCCAGTCTTGCGGTGAGGGGTTTAAGCTTAGGCCTTGCAAGGGTGTGTGGGGAGAAGGTAGTCGCTTTTGGCTTTATCAGCACCGCTGCAGTACTGAGTACCCAGAGACTGGACAATCAGTCCTGCAGCGTCACGTAGGCAACTGCCCAACCGTGAGATGAAATTAAACTTTGGGCGAGATGGATCAATCCCGTCAGCAGGGGCAGGTTGCTTGGCGACTTATCTTGGATTCGGCGCTAACCTGTTGGACTGAATGGGCAACATAGGCCCAGAGAGTTAATATAATTTACCAGTAGAGGCTATTCCTCATCTTCAACAAGGCCTGTCACGGACAATGTTGCGATTTTCTCTGGAACACGTCTCAACAAGTGCTGGATAATTCTGCCAGACTGACCGCTTGTCCCTCAGGTCATGGCGGAAGACTGCAAAACCGCGGCAGAAAAACCCGACCGTGCGTGTGGACGCAAGCAACGGACGCATTAAGACAAGAAGAGCTCATTTCAAAGACAAGGCACTCGTTCTTTTATAACCACCAGACAAATTGCACCCACCGTGAGCTGAAGAGCACCGATTTAGCACTCGGGACAAATTAAGAGGAATAAACACAATTAGCTGGCAGAGCTTAGGCGCTGGCGAACATCTCTCTTCCCCTCCCTTTTCTGCTGATAATGTGAGGAGCTGCAGCACAGCTGCCATTACCGCCACCACTGAATCTGCCATTCAAAACCCAAGCTGATAATTGCACTGCTCTCGCTGTTACACAAACTCGCCTAATTTTATCTACGACTACGATCACATTGGCACACACGGGTTACAATAACCACTGTGAGAGGGAGCTTTTTGTATAATTGTTGTTTTGATATTTCTACCACTCCATTAGCATTTCCTGCACTATGGCGCCATTGAATACAAGGCTGTGCACAACACTAATCTATCAAACGTGCCTTTATGTACTTTAGGAAGTGATAGAAGACACCTTACAAGGTCTGTAATGCTAAAAGAAAACTCAATTTAATAAAATGAAATAAGAGATGGCGTTCATTAAAGCACGACACACATTTTATATTTAGCATTATTAGCTACTCTAGCTCATGTAAACAGCAGGCTAAATCTGTAATGCACGTAAATGGAAGAGCACTGCCCTTCTCTTCTCTCTAAAGTCGGGAGAATATTTATTTTGGCATAGCGTGTCCAGAATCTCTCTGAGGCATTGTCCTTTGATCCCTATTTAAAATGGGGGGGAAAGGTTACAGCGATAAGTGTAGGAAAACACATAAAAAAACCAACACCAGAAGGAATAACTTCACAGAAATGAATTTTGAAACCTTGGGGAAGACACCTTACAAAAGACATTTCACCAGAACTCATATCCTCAGCTCAATTCAATTAACTTTTCGTCCAGAGGTGACACAGAGTGCACACGGGAAATCAAACTTAGTTCGCCAAACCAAGTTTTTACATCCTCTGAAAAATTTCTTCATTCTGACACAACCCGACTTCATTGATTTCTTGTGTGTTATTGTTAAGCCACAAAAGACAAATGAGCCAAACTACAGGTCTATAGACCACAGTTACGGTTAACGGCTTCTGTTTGGCTGTATTCCTACGCATTTGTCTTAACATCTCTCAAGATCTGACAGTGATCAGCTGTGATAAATTGTCCAATTATAGTGACATTTAGAATCTACAACATACTTGCGAGTTTGCAAGTTGCAACGAAGAACAAAGCCAGCTTTTGACTCTGAAAACAAACACGTTTTTGCCATTAATGCTCAAAAATAAGCTGGTACGCATTTCATGAAAGGATCAATGATGGCCGTCCTTCTCGAGGAGTTCCTAGAGTAGATCTTTGACATCAAAGTTATTGGATGAGACGTCAACAAAGTCTAAATCTAAATGTCTTTTAGATCAAAGCAGCCAAACTTTTCTCAAAAGCAAAACCAGAGCACTTCAGTCCAGACTCATTCTGATGCGGGGCCCCTGAAGTCACATTACAGTGATTAATGAGGTCCGCATTATCTGTGACTAAATGAATCAAGACAATACCTGCACTATGCTTTCATCCAGTCTCGCCAAAACCTTTACTGTATGAACGTAGGTACCGTTTCAAAAGAAAATAAACATTAAACTGCTATAGTCTGTAGGCCATGGCACAACTTGGCTGAAAAAGATCAGAACTTACAGAAAAGTATTAAGCTGCCAGGAAAATACAGCCAAAAATCCTCAACATAATAGTTTTGCAAGAACAACTCTTGATGAATAGAGTGAACATTATCTGCAATAATTACTTTCTCATGCTTCCTATTCAAAACCAAAATGCACAATCTCCCAAAAAATATGTAATATATTATTTTCTACTCCACATTTCCACATTAGCAGCTGATGTCAATGTGGCTATTACTTTAAACCTCCAGAAAGTTACTTTCCAATATTCCTCACTGTCAGAGACTGACTTTACCGCCTTTATGTTCAAAATCTCATTAGTAGTCATTTTACAAAATTAAGAAATATAAAATGCATTCCTCTAACCTAACCAAAAGCCCATAATACAAGCCTAAACTGACAAAAGCGAACAGCTACGATGTAGATTTCATTGCATGCATTTCATATTTTTATACTTGGAGTCTCAGGGAGTCCAAACAGAAATAATGCAACATTTCAAAAGTCCTCCATGAAAAATATACAATGAAATTTGTTTATAATCACTCCTCGAAGTGGAAAAGTCATGAAGTTTTGAAGCTGTTGAAAGGGTACTGTGGGTCTCAAACAGAACATGAAGGATCTAAAACAGCCTAACAAGCCATGTCAAAACCGTTAGACTCAATTACTACAAATTATGTTCCCAAACCTCCACATAATGCATAAAAACAAGACATTTCATTATACGAAATCAAGCATTTTATCAATAAAATCTCTAAATGATTATATTTAATGATTATAAACTGTCTAAAAATTTGCAAAAAGTATACATAAATGACTATAGAAAATCATGTTTACTCACAGTGGCTCCACACAGGTCCAAATAAGTTTAGTTCGGATCGATGCAGATGCGGTACGACCATATAATTCCTCTTAAAAGCGTCCTATGTTGCATCCATGTAAAACAGAGATGTTTGTCCAAATAACTCCTTGGATACGCGAAGTTTTCAACGGGAGAAAACAGTTATCCGTCGTAAGTCGACGGCATCCGTGCGTAAACTCTCCAAGAGCGCACGAAACTCTTCACGCGCTTTAAAAAGAGCTTTAAATGTCGGTCGATTGTCGGTCCACCGCGTCCCAGAGCTGGATCAGATTCTTTTCTTTCAGGTCCCGGACTTCGGCTGGGGGTAGGGGCAGTTTGGTGGGGGTTTCTTTTGCCCCCCTTTTCTCCCGCTCACCCTCCCCAAAACAGCGGAGCAGGCGGGGGAGGCCTGTGCGCGCTCACGTCACCGCTCTGCAGTGAATGAGCGCGCACAGATGAGCTATCTGTCATTTGAAACCCTCACTAAAACCATCCCACCTCCAAAATAAGAAGTCGGGAGGGAATCAACTGACTCTAAACGGATTCATTTTCTTTATGATAGCCAATTTGTTTTACATATGCCCCATATGAAAAGAATGTTCTTGCATAGTAACCACTGATTTATTTGGAGAAAATAACTACAGCTAAACCATGGATGCGTTTAGATTACTACGTTTCTATCAAACAAACGGTGTTATCCTAAACACGTTTAGAAACTATAATAACTATTAGAGTTTTAACTAAATTAAAACTGTTGAAAGAAATCAGACTTACTTTTCCCCAACAGATAAACAATCTATTAATCCACTTATTTCTATACTATAGTCCATAAGGAAGAGATTCAAACTGATGAATAATTTAAAGGGTTAGTTCACCCAAAAATGAAAATAATGTCATTAATTACTCACCCTCATGACGTCCCACACCCGTAAGACCTTCGTTCATCTTCAGAACACAAATTAAGATATTTTTGTTGAAATCCGATGGCTCAGTGGATAGCCAGCAATGACATTTCCTCTCTCAAGATCCATTAATGCACTAAAAACATTTAAATCAGTTCATGTGAGTACAGTGGTTCAATATTAATATTATAAAGGGACGAGAATATTTTTGGAGCGGCAAAAAAACAAAATAACGACTTATTTAGTGATGGCCGATCTCAAAACACTGCTTCATGAAGCTTCGGAGCGTTATGAATCAGCATGTTGAATCAGCAGTTCGGAGCGCCAAAGTCACGTGATTTCAGCAGTTTGGCGGTTTGACACGCGATCCGAATCACGATTCGACACGCTGATTCATAACGCTCCGAAGCTTCCTGAAGCAGTGTTTTGAAATCGGCCATCACTAAATAAGTCGTTATTTAGTTTTTTTGTCGCTCCAAAAATATTCTCGTCGCTTTATAATATTAATATTGAACCACTGTACTCACATGAACTGATTTAAATATGTTTTTAGTACATTAATGGATCTTGAGAGAGGAAATGTCATTGCTCAGGCCTCACTGAGCCATCGGATTTCAACTAAAATATCTTAATTTGTGTTCCTGAAAATTAACGAAGGTCTTACGGGTGTGGAACGGCATGAGGGTGAGTAATTAATGACAGAATTTTCATTTTTGGGTGAACTAACCCTTTAACTTCTTTCCATTGAGAAACATTTTATGATTTAAGGAAAACTGAGAACCCTAAATGATTTCCATCTGAAAAAACCAAAGGTGCAGAGTATTCAAATAAAGATGAATTTCAAATACAGCTCTGTGTTTTGGGCCAAGAAGCTACTGAAAAAATACACCACTGGATGTTTATCAGGAACATTCACAATACAAACTGTGTTGACACACCGCAAGTTAAAGGCCTGCGCTTCTTACAGCACCAAACAATGAACAAAGGCCAGGCACAATAACTCATCCTTTACAGAGAAGCCCTGGAGTATTGTTTACACACATTTTTCTAGTTATTTAAGGGCCGCAGTGATCTGTGCCATCATAAAGGGCCGAGACCCAATCAGCGGGAACGCCACGTAAAGCGCGATGTGATTTTATGTTGATTTCCCTCATGTTTCTTACTCACCCTTGCCTAGTTTAATCAGGCTTATAAATCGAACGCTACAGCGCGTCCCACGTTCTCTAGGTGGTGGAAAGCTTAGCATGGTAAATTTCAGCGGGCTGAAAATGCATCTTAAGACGCTGGGGGAAATGATAAAGATCACTTTCCACTCGACATAGCCAATCCATAAGACCATAATGAGCATTGTATACTGGGAATGTTTGCCTCTTTGCTATTTCAGTGTGTGGCTTAGGAACGTCTATGTAGTGTACAACTAGATAAAGCAGCCAATTACTATTTTTATATTGTTATTTTGTGGCTTATGTTTCTTTTAGGTCCAAAATGTAGTTAGATACATAATTAGAGTAATATAAATTTAGAACTAAGCAATTCTGCTAAATATAGCTTGAGTATAACTACAATATGATATTTTTCAAAAGATAAACACTTGAATAACCAGTTTCAGCACCCAAGCAAAGCAATACACAAAGCTTAATCGAATTTAGCATATGTGAAGCTAATAAACAAACAACATTAACTCACAAAGCACTGTTTAGTGTCGCAATCGTTTTAATAGCTTCCATAAGTACAGTAGCTTCAGGGCATATACGATTGCACTGTATTTAATGACTGTTTTTCGGAGGCATGGGAGTGCTGAACTTTGAAGCTGCTTTCGAAAAACTTGCCTTTCTGAGGTGCTTTCAAAACTTTGGGCGTGTTTGACAGTAGAGAAAAACGATGGAGGCCCCCGCTCGCCAAGTTTTGGGGGGAAAACACATCAATTGTAGGGGGCCTCGTACAGAGCCTTGGGGGACCTCCTTTCAACGTGCTACAGAAATGCAGTCTCTCCATCGACAGAAAATGCATCAGCCTTTATCTTTAGATCCACTGTGCGAAGAACATGCTTCTGAGTACACAACCCCTCGTGTGTGAGTGTGTATATATGTGTGTAATTGTCTACTGAAAGTGAACTGATCCATAGCCAGGAAGGAAAGCAGACTGACAGCTATTAGAGTCTTATCTGCTGCCTGATAGAAATCTACAAAGACCCACAGCAGAGATTATGAATTCATTACAGACATTCCACACACACACACACACACAAAGGGGTCTATATATTCACACTGAAAGGAGAGGTCATTGTGATCGGTATCATAAATATTAAAGTGACCGTCTTGTCGCTTTTGAACGCAGAATATGACTGTTTTTCAAAAGATGCAAAGGTGAGGTCATTCTTCCCTCACAGGGAGAGCAGGTTCAAATGCTAAAATGACTAGAGATGTACTGTGCTTTCTGCAGTTAACGGTCAGTGGAACAGGGGGGCGTGTCCAAAAATGTGAAATTTGACACTCGTTGATGCCACAGGCTGCCTGCGGTCCGTTGCTCAGTAGGATAACAGCAGAAAGATTCTTAAAGGACTCGAAGGCAAAAGCATTTTTCAGAGCTTAAAGCAAAAAGCAAACAACATTCATATTATGAGGAGAACCAGCGAGGCAGTGCAATTCAGACGCTGCCAAAGAGACAGAACGAAAAAAGAAAGTCAGGTAGAGGAAGAGAATGGATTTAGAAATAGTTTACCCAAAAATATACTCAACCTTCAAATCACTTCAAAGCCAGACGAGATCTTCCAAGGAACACAAAAGGAGATTTATAGTAGACTGTTTTTCCTCTTTTTCATACACTGACTGCATTAAAGTGTGTTCACCTTCTGAACAGAAATATAAAGTCTACATTCGCACAAGAGCTTAGGGACAGACCAAAATCATTTATTATTGAAAGTGTGAAATATAATATCTTATTATTAAAATCTCTCTGCTCTCAAATCTCATTTGCATATTCAAATTAGTGTAATCAGTCATCATTGGTGTCAAATGCTGGTGTTCCTGAGTAATATCTGAATGAACACAAATATGATTATCAAATAATGTGACATCAGACAACTTGAAATACAGTGCACAAGTCATACGGACTACAATTTTATTGTTCTTTCTGGAATTTGACTGCTCTTGGTATGCTTTTGTTGGAAATAAGCAGCGTGAACATTCTGCTAAATATCTTATTTTGTGTTTTACAGAAGAAAGAAAGACATTTAGGTTTGGAACAACATGAAATCATCACAGGATTTCCATTTAATAAATCATGTGAGGAGAAAAGTCAGGCTACAGAAAGACAATAACGGAAAGAAAGGGAACTCAGGAGCGAGGGAGTGTGTGTGTTCGCAGGTTGCCTCTGCTCTATGCCGTGGATGTGTTGGCCTTATTTGGAGTCAGAGACTCTCTGGTTGTTTACCCAGCAGGTCAGAGGGCCGCTACACCGCAGCACTGCAGTGCAAACACACCGCCTGCCACTGAGAGGAACTCATCAGCACATATCTGCTCCAGCACACACACACACACACACTCCATATCTCAAGATTTGTCTCATACAAACACTCAGGCTGTAAAGGCCCTCTCTCTTAGATACACTTCAGGTTAGGCGATATAGCTTATAATATCTGTGCTTTACCTTCAACACAGCAGTAGGGCTGCACGATTTATTGCAATTTTATCGCACATGATTTGGCAAAGGCTGCGATTGTATTATGCGCAGCTTGTCAGAGCTGTACGGCTTTGTGATCAGAAAAAAATGCTTCTCCATCTAAAAGCGGGATGGATTCTGATTGGCTGTCGTTGTTTTTATAATTCATCAGCTGGAAAAAAATAGTTCTGAAAGTGATTCCAATGATTTTGTTTCTCTGTGTTGTTATCGTTACAGCTGTGGTGTGGATTCTGCTATTCTTTTATATTTACAACGATATCTTTATTGTTATATTTATCATCCTTGGTGTGAATGGGCCTTTTCACAGTATTAAATAAACAAATATTTATAATACAATATGTAACAATAATATTTAATGCTAAAAATAGTAATAATAATAAAAAATATATATATATATATATACACACACACACACACACACACACACACATATATATATAACAACAATAAAAAGGAAAATGTATTTAAAT
>RJVU01003824.1:967845-979256 GCA_003731715.1 Anabarilius grahami | reverse complement strand
ACACACACACACACTTAAAATAATTTAATATTATTATGAATTATTTTTTAATGTTTAACAATACAAAAATAAAATTTTTATATTATCTAATTGCTTTGGTAAAAACAAAAAAAAATCTAAAATTTAATAAACAGGATACATTTATTTAGAAGCAAAAGTATTAGAACTGTATTTCAACACTGCTAAAAGCTGTTTTCTCCAAATTATTCACAAAATCTATTTTAAAAATAATAAATGAATAAACAAACAGCGCTATTTAAAAAATGTATAGGCAATATTCAATGTATACTGTGTAGTATGCAAGCTTTTCATTCTGAACAAAGAATATTCTTACCTTACCAAAAATCTCTGTAATATGACAACTTCCTGTTGTGTTTGTGTGATAAAACACAGTGGAACGATCATTTTGGAAGCTGATATTATCACACATTATTTAACGATAAAAACTTCTTAATTTTGACATTTCATGCACTATAAAACACTCCTGAGTAAGAACTCGCTTTAGCATTTAGCATCAGGACCTTTTCCTCACTCTCACTGATTGATTAACAGTCACTTTCTGAAACAAGCAAATGAAAACACGCTAAAACAACCAATCTTAGTCAGGCAGCCACAGCTAACGTTTCATTTGGTTCAAAGCCACAGAAAACCAATATAAAAAAAATCAATGAAAAGACAACTTATTTGAACCCCCACTACGAATACCACAAACCCCTGTGACACGACAAACACAGTGAACTTAAGGTCAGAAAATACACTTTATATAGCACAGAATGATTGAATGGCTAGCGGTTTAGCTCAGCGATGCTAATCAACATTTTACCCTTGAGCTGGAGACAAGGAACAGTTTAACCAGATTCGCTTTGACTTACTTTCTTCTGTCGAACACAAAAAGAGACGTTAAACAGAACATATAGTACAGTTTAAAAGGTTGGGGTTGGTAAGATTTTGTAAAATTTTTGAAAGAAGTCTCACCAAGGCTGCATTTATTTGATCAAAAATACAGCAAAAAAAACCTAAACAAACCTGTGAAATATTATTACAATTTAAAACAGCTGTTTTCTATGTGAATATATAGTAAAGTGTAATTTATTCCTGTGATCAAAGCTGAATTTTCAGCATCATTACTCCAGTCTTCAGTGTCACATGATCCTTCAGAAATCATTCTAGTTTGATGATTTGCTGCTCAATAAACATTTCTGATTATTATCAATGTTGAAAATATATTTTTGAGGAAACCGTGATGCATTTTTTTCAGGATTCTTTGATGAATAGAAAGTTTAAAATAACAACATTCATTTGAAATAGAATCTTTACTGTCACTTTTGATCAGTTTAATGCGTCCATGCTGAATAAAAGTGACAACCTTTTTGGAGCTTTTTTTGCAGTTTTGGAGCTCAACCATTACTTTCATTTTACCGAAAAGAGCAGCTTGAACAGTCTTAGAAACATCTCATTTTGTGCTCTACAGAAGAAATAAAGTCATACGGGTTTTGAAACAATGTGTGATGTAAATGTGTAAATAAAGACAGAAAAACTGGTGTAATTGTCAGAAATGTTATTTTCAGGGTGCCTGTTGCTAAAATAACTGTATTTTGGATAAAAAAAAACATATGCTAAATGTCTACTACCAACTAAAATTGGAGCAGACAGCAAAAATGCAATTCATTTACCTCAGTTTGGGTGTTTGAACGTCTTTTGTCAACATAATACTGTGGTCCATCTCTGTCAACATCTTTCAAAATGGCTTTCGACAGCGCAGCCTCTGACACTTCAACAAACCCTTGACAAAAACCATCCATCTTGTTTTTTTCTCCAAGGAAACACATCAGCCCTGGGCTACGCAATCGGAGTGAATTCCAGAGGCTCTGGTGACATGGAGGAATGTTTATCAGCTCACAAGAGCATGATGAGAGGCAGTGGTGAATTACATTCTGGTCAATATGGAGACACAATAGCGCTCAAGGCTCATGACCTCTCGTCCGCCCCAAGCTCGGTTAATGAGACCGTGGCCTTTTGTGGGAGTCGAAATACACCATCCCTCTTCATTTGTCCTTTGCCTCCATTTTAAGCAACTAACCATCTTCATGTGGTTTTTCTGAGCACCTTTTTGCTTATTTTTATCAGGTATTCCTTAGAAGGGTTTTGCCTATGTAGACAGTAGACAGCAATTCAGCTCACTAGGTTTTGGAACAGAGTTCTTTTAAAGAAAGAGGGGCAGAGAGTAAAGTAGAGGCCAAGATGCCCAAAGGCTCATCTTAAGAAATGTTCTCCTGTATGAACAGGCCTGTCTCTGAATTATTAATTAGCAGACAACAAGGAGTCAGAGTCAGTGGGAATTATCTGAAGAAAGGTCAATTCAGGGTCTTCCCTCACCAGAAGCAAAACACCCGTTCTCTCTTTCTCCTCCTTGCTGCCAGAACAAACCACAGCCGTTGGGATGCTGGTCACCAGGGTGAAGAATATCCCTCCTTCATGAATAGCAAATTTTAAATGTTTAGAGACAGACAGTCCCAAATGCCACTGGATTTTCAGTGGAATACGTAATCATTCTCTTACAGAGCAAACCGCAACCATTCAAACTACTCAATCTTTTCTTGGAACAGCTGAATTCGGTGGATTACAAAGATGTGGAACTAATGCAGTGTTGGGGAAGTGAAACAAGCTACTCATAACGTAGGGTGCAATTAAGCTACTCTTTAAAAAAACAAAAAAACAAAAACATAGCTATCTATTTTCTATTAGAATGAATGATATTTAAAAGAACACTCTACTTTTTTTGAAAATAGGCTTATTTTCCAACTCCCCTAGAGTTAAACAGTTGAGTTTTACCGTTTTCGAATCCATTCAGCCGATCTCCGGGTCTGCCGGTACCACTTTCAGCATAGCTTAGCATAGTTCATTGAATCTGATTAGACCGTTAGCATCTCGCTCAAAAAAATGACCAGAGAGTTTCGATATTTTTAAAACTTGACTCTTCTGTAGTTACATCGTTTACTAAGACCGACGGAAAATGAAAAGTTGCGATTTTCTAGGCCAATATGGCTAGGAACTATACTCTCATTTCGGCGTAATGATATTACACACCGTCTCTCACAAATGTCTCCATGGTTGCAAGGCACGCTCCCTGTGCAAACAGGGGGTCATAGTCGCTGTGTAATATCATTTCGCCTACTGCACCCATGGTATAGCAGCAAAGTTCCTTGATTATTACGCCGGAATGAGAGTATAGTTCCTAGCCATATCGGCTAGGATAGCTCTTTGGTCATTTTTTTGAGCGAGATGCTAACGGTCTAATCAGATTCAATGAACTATGCTAAGCTATGCTAAAAGTGGTACCGCCAGACACGGAGATCGGCTGAATGGATTCCAAAACGGTAAAACTCAACTGTTTAACTCTAGGGAAGTTGGAAAATGAGCCTATTTTCAAAAAAAGTGGAGTGTTCCTTTAAGTGGGAAACCACCTGATAAGGAGAAATAGCTCAGCTAACATAAATTAGCTAATTATTTGCTATTATAGTGAAAGTGAAGTGACATGTGGCCAAGTATGGTGACCCATACTCGGAATTTGTGCTCTGCATTTAACCCATCCAAGTGCACACACACAGCAGTGAACACACACACCGTGAACACACACCCGGAGCAGTGGGCAGCCATTGCTGCGGCGCCCGGGGAGCAGTTGGGGGTACGGTGCCTTGCTCAAGGGTCTCACCTCAGTCGTGGTATTGAGGGTGGGGAGAGCGCTGGACATTCACTCCCCTCACCGACAATCCCTGCCGGACCTGAGACTCGAACCCATGACCTTTGGGTTACAAGTCCGACTCTCTATCCATTAGGCCACGACTGCCCCACGCAGTAGGGTGACCATATGCGCCATTCTCCCAGGACGCGTCCTGTCCAGGATTTCTAAATTTCCTAAAATGGCTTGAGCCCTTGCCTCTTTAATTGTGAAAGTGATCATATCGATGTGCCCCCGGAACGCGATTTAGGAACGCGATTTCTACACGGAGGTCTGTGCAAGCCACTGTTCTTATTGACAGTCTTCATGCAATGCATTAAAATGTTGTCGTATTTGCAATGCTTTGACCGTTCTCTGTAGATCCAGCCTTCTCGCAAGCCACGATCAGTTTATTATGTATAATGCATGCTATTGGTCAAATTATTTTTCAGTCGTTACCTTCCGCAAATATGAAAACAAAACCAAAACTGGGACATTTTATGCAACTTAGAAATCCTGGACAGGACGCGTCCTGGGAGAATGGCGCATATGGTCACCCTATGCTATTAGAAAGCATGCTATTTAAAAGAGAAACAACCTAAAAAGGGAAGTAGTTAACTAAACTACTACCTAACATTAAGCAGCTAAATATGTTGTCAGAAAGAATGTTATTTAAGAGGAAACAACCTAAAAAAAAAAAGGTGAAATAGATAAACCACAATCTAAAAAAATGAAACCAGCGAAATATATGCTATTAGAAAAAAAACCATTTTAGAGAGAAACGATCTGAAAGTATTCAACTGAACAAACTAGCAAAAGGCAGCTAACTATATGCTATTAAAATGCTAATTAAGGGGGAAACAACCTGAAAAAGTGATAGTTAGCTAAACCACAAGCTAACACTATTCTATTAGAAAAACGTTAATTAAGGAGGAAATTGAGAAAAGGGGGAAAACAACGCTCACAGCCGCTATCTGTTAGCTAACACGAGGCAGACCAATGAATAGTTTTGTGGAAGATAGCTAGACTACAAGCTAACAAAAAAGTGAGTTAATATGTTTAAAAAAGAATCATATCTAAAATTTTACAAAATATTTATGTTACAAAACCCACAATTCACTAAATAATCAAATACATAAATAGCAGTATTAAAATAAATACTCGTTTTCCTACAAAAGTGACTCTGTAACAGAAGTACCAGAGAGTTTTTAACACTTTAGCTGCATCATTGTTTTGATTTAGCTAGTCCTGCTCGCCAACACTGTAAACAAAGACTGAAAACATATTTATGGATTTTCAGCATGAAGGGAGCAACCATATCCCACAGGCTAAGTGCCAGGCACCTTGTCATAGCAACTCCTTTATCTTTATCAAATCATCTTTCTCGCTCTCATGATGAAGTGCTGAGATCAGGTGAGGCTGTGCAGAATGTTCCGGCCCCTCACATCTAACATAACACTACACATCCATCAAAAACGCAACAGAAAGGGGGAAAATAATGCTCCCGACCCCTTTCCATTAGCTGAGGCTGTAGGTTGTCAATGCTAGAAGCTACTCATCATCAAGCTAGCCAAAAGTTGTCAGCTACAAGCTGCTAGCTACATTGAAAACAATCTTAAAGATATTTGTGTTTTAAATATGATTTTAAAAATCCAATAAACTGGTACATAAAATCAAATTTGGGCAAAACAATTTGGCCGTTTTGTTGCTTGTTAGTGGCAAAACTACATGGTTTTGAAAACACTACTGATGCTACTGAAAAATAATCATGTTACTAATTTTAGTTTGCCAGTCCTATATAATGCCAGTGAAGGGGGCTTAGACTACCAAGTACCAAGGGGTCAAGGTTGGGTTGGTTAGCATGGTCTAGTTAGCCCCTACTGGTAGTAACTAACTGCTAATACTCCATCTGGTTCCATTTCTTGCAAGCAACATGTGAATAATACTTCATATTATAGTAGATGTATTACCAGTGACAGACCTTAAAAGTCAACTTTTGAATAGTCAAATTGTTTACTACTGGGGTGTTAATTGTGCATCAGTCGAGCACCATTGAGTGAATGGGAACGCAAACAGAGAGCTTTCTCCAGGTATTATAGCCCTTCCTGTGAAGATCACACTCATATATACCCTGAAGACGTCCAGAAGATGTACTGCTCCACACTACACAGAAAGAGAAGAATGAGCTTTTTCTCATGGGCACAGACTGTCAATAGCCAAGTCTCTCTCTCCCTAGAGTGCCAGGCGGGCTGCTATCCATCAAACCCTCAATTCCTACAACACAGCGAAAGAGAGAAAATGCAACATGATGTATGACCCTCTCTCTGATCACTACTTAAACACCAAACCTCACCCCGCCAAAGCAGTTTTGTTTTGTAGTTTATCAGTGCAGCAAATGTGCCCGTGTTGTGCGCCAAAAAATCTGGATCAAGACTCCAATAGACTCAAACGCCTCAGTGGTTTTGTCAGTCAAATCCATACAGTTCACAACTGGAGGTCAACAACAGCAAACACAACGTCAATTGGCAGAGCTAACAGACCTAGACGGAGTTACCAATAGCTCTTATTTCAAACACAATGCATCAATTTGACACTTCAGACTCCCTGTACGTTTCAAGAGGCTTGTTATTTTTTCACGATGACTGATTGTGTTGTTTGAGCTTGTTAATTAGACGATGACCCACGGTGTAATTACTTCACGCCGTTTTTACTTGGGGAATAGATGCAACTGAACTATCCCTGAGCTTGTGCTCCAGCTGTGTTGCTGTGAAATCCGCTGATGAGGAACTTCAACATATGGACGCGTCCCAAAGTGTACTGTGTGATCTTTCATTAACGCCCGCACTTGTTTGTAGCCATAATCAGGGCAATTCGATACTTTTCAGAACACCTGTGCTTAATTCATTGAGTTGTTGCAAAGGAACAAGCACTATCCCTGTTCAGATCAAAGTGAGGATCTGTTTTTCTTCAGGAAGCAGAAATCGTTTTCTTTCACCTTCACACTAATGCACATCTATGGCCACAAATCAATGGGGCTTGAATTATAAATCCCCTCGAGGCGTTATTGCGTTCGGACACAGCGAAAAGGAAAGTGCAATTGGCCTTTAAGACCGCAGGAAGCACACTGACCACAGCGTGGTCTGATAAGAGGAAGGTGAGGAAGATTTACTGTGCTGTACTATTGCATGCATCTCTTGGAGAAGGTTCAGGGGTTTCTTTGAGGACTTACAGGGGGTTTGGTGGGTGTCTAGAGACTCTACCGTTGAGTCCAATCCATGACTCTGACTGATGGATGGCGCCATTGTGTGCACCTGAAACCTGTCACAACAAGGGTAACACTGTCACCGCCTGCATATTTCACAGCAGTATTACAACACCAGTGACCTTGGACTAAAAATGAGGGAGAGAGTTGTAACCTGAAACATGTGTGTGCACTCTGGAGCCAGTCATGTGACTTTTAAAATGTTCCATACTGAAACCATAAGGTTGAGACATCTATATTGCCTATTTTCTGTCATCCTTTACCTTTTACAAGAAAGGGTTTACACCCCTGCTGAAATAAGATGACTTATGCCAGCCTAAGCTGGTTTGCTGGTCTTAGGCAGTTTAAGCTGGTCTAGATGGTCTCCCAACTTCGTAAGCTCCCAACCTGATCACCCCAAAACCCTTCTAAAACTTGCTTGTTGAAAGACCAGCAATCCAGTGAAGGCTGGTCTAAATGGTCTCCTTGCTATGTTAGCTGGTCGGCCAGCAGGTCTCCTAACCTGATCACTCAAAAATCTTTCTAAAACTAGCAGATAATTCCAGGCTGAAGAACAGCAAACCAATTTAGGCTGGTCTAGGTGGTCTCCCAGCCTTGTTAGCTGGTTTGTCAGCTGGTCTCCCAACCTGATCGCCCAAAACCCTTCTATTGCAAATCAGACCTTGCTGAAAGATCAGCAATCCAGTTTAGGCTGGTTTAGATGGTCTCCCTGCCTTGTTAGCTGATTTGTCAGCTGGTCTCCCAACCTGATAGCCCCAAAACCCTTCTAAAACTAGCATATCGGACCAGGCTGAAAGACCAGCAAACCACTTTAGGCTGGTCTATGTGGTCTCCCAGCCTTGCTACCTGGTCGGCCAGCAGGTCTCCCAAACCGAGCGCCTCAAAATCCCTCTAAAACTAGCAAATCAGTCCAGGCTAAAAGAACAGCAAACCACTTTAGGCTGGTCTGGATGGTCTCCCATACTGCCTTAACATGCATTAGAGATTGACAAAAACAGGCTTTGACAGCAGGGGAAGATGTTTGTCTTCTATCTTATTCCTATCCATTTAACAATATCTGTAGAATATGATTATGCCACAGATATAATTGAATATATTCGGCTCACTTGCAGGCAAATGGAGCAATCTGCCATTCTTTCTGATCAGTGTGGCTAAAACATTCCAGCCCAGAATCGATATGAGCGTTATACAGCAGCAATCAGAAAAGCACTTTGTCCTGTACTTGTGCTTGTGCCCCATGAATGGAATTATTGATCTACACCAAAGTGCATCGACACAGTGACCAACCGAACCCTCTACTAACTGCAGTATATGCATACAGCACACGAACGGTCAACTGAAGGACAGATGCAAGCAAGATTGTTTCTACTATACAGCAAAGAAATTAAATGGAGAGCAAATTGAAACTTACATCTCCTGCTTAGATGGTTCCCCTGAGTAAAAGACCACCAGTAATCTCATCTAGAGTTTCAAAAGAGATCTCAGCTATACCACAACACAAAAGTCTGCAGGCAAAAGGAGAAAGATCCGAGACTGTGATTGGCTGTGATTTACCATTTTGTTCCCTCGATTTACTAAAACGTGCGCACGATTTACTATTTCGTTCCCTCAATTTATAAATTCATGTGCATGATTTATAAATCGAGGGAACGAAAAAGTAAAAATCATGCACACGATTTTTTTTTTCTTCTTGCATGTCATATGCAAGGCTCCGTAGACCAGAGCTACAAAAGAGCAATATAATGTTCCTCCGGGTGGTTGGAGTGACCTTGAGGGAATCTTCTAGAAGCCGCAGATCAGGTTGAAGACACTAAAACAGCTAAAGCCCGCTGGAGTGGGTTTGATCTACAGCCGGCCGTTTGATCGGGGGGAGGCACTTCCAAGCGTGAGAGCTCAGAATGGATTGCCTCCCGGCTTTTATAAACAACCATAAATTAGGACAAATTTGTCAAACGAGAAGAGACACAGTGAGTATGGAGTCAAGGCTTGGAGCAGCACAAATAAAAGCATATCACAACATCTCATCCATTACGCTGTCAGACGAGCGCTGCGGGCATCGTCTCCTGACAATATGCAGATATATGGCTCACGATAACAGGCCTTCTGATTTACTGTGACCACAGAGATGTTTACGACCACCTGCTTTACACAAACAAACCGGAGGGGAACAATGCAAACTTCTGCATAATAAAACATGTTCATCATGACACATTTGAGGAATATGTACAACTTGACAGAAACGCAAAATACACCATGATTGGCGACACGCCATTGAGCTGTTTAGTAGCTCATTATAATAATGATGAAAACAAAACTGGATTTTGTTCTTTTCTGAAGAAACTTGCACATACAAATGACGACATTGCAATGCACAATGTGTTCCGAATGTTTTCAGCATGTTGTTATGTGTTTGCTTAAGTGTTTGGTTGCTAGGTAGTTTCTAAGGTGTTCTAGGAGCACCTACATTTCTAAAGTGTTCTAAGAGTTGCTTTACAGTTGCTAGTGTGTTGCTAGGTGGTTTCTAAGGTGATCTAAGATTCACTATGCACTCGCTAAAGTGTTCTAAGAGTGGCTATGCAGTTACTAGGGTGTTTCTAAGGCGTTCTAAGAGTTGCTATGTGGTTGCTTAAGTGTTCTAAGAGTTGCTATGTGGTTGATAGTGTGTTGCTAGGTGGCTTGTAAGGTGATCTAAGATTCGCTATGTGCTTGCTAAAGTGTTCTGAGAGTGGCTATGCAGTTGCTAAGGTGTTGCTAAGGTGTTCTAAGAGTTGCTGTGTGGTTGCTAGGGTGTTGCTAGGTTGTTTCTAAGATGTTATAAAAGTCAATATGCACTTGCTAAAGGGTTCTAAAAGTGGCTATGTGGTTGCTAAGGTGTTGCTGTGTGGTTGCTTAAGTGTTCTGAGTTGCTGTGCACTTAGTAAAGTGTTCTAAGATAGGCTATGCGGTTGCTAGGGTGTTGCTAAGGTGTTCTAAGAGTTGCTATGTGGTTACATAAGTGTAAGTCTGGGCATTGCTATGCAGTTGCAGGGTGGGTACTAGGCAGTTGCTAAGGTGTTCTAAGAGCTTCTACACTAATATTCTATGCGGTTGCTAGGTGGTGCTAAGGTGTTCTAAGAGTTGCGATGCAGTTAGTAGGGTGTCAGAAGGCCTTTAAAAGATTCCTCAACACCAAAGTTCTATATTTAGGGTTGGAGGTTTCTTCGATTGCGTCTTGTAAGTTACATGAACATACCTGCACTGTAGTCACAAAACTGCTTTGCATATTTCTCTGCATACTTGCATAATACAGTGAGGCCTCATGAATATTCAGCAGGGTTTCTGATGTTGGTAATTGCTCTCCAGAACTGCGGATAAAAACAAAGATAGCGGGAAGCGTGAATGAGATCTGGCTTATAGAGGAACACGCAGCAGGAGACCACCGGCGCCGAGAACAGAGAAACCGGGACGGTTCATAATCAGACACTGTCAAACAAACAGTTCAGACTGAAATTAATGCATCCATACAACTGCATTTATCTATTGCATAATTAAGATTTCGTGTCGACGAGGCTTTTGAAGCTGAGGAATCGCTCGAGCGCTTTCCGATTCACTGCACCATCCAATTTCCCCGGGTTTTGATTGGGACTCGTTAAAACGGAAGGTTCCAGAACGTTTCAGATCTTCAGCGAGAGAGATGACAAGCCAGTGAGCCCTGAAAGAGAATAAAACTCCAGAGAGAACTGCAAATAGATGCGAGGGGAAGAAGAGAGGAAGTTATGAGAAGAAACGATACGCCACAGAAAACAGGAAGTGCAAATTTCACATCTGCCCTCTGAAGCTGCGGCACAAAACAGACCGAATTCACGCAGTAATTAAAAGTCTGCGGCCGTGACGTCTATCACTCAACCAGCAGGAGAATCATCCTAAAATGCCTCAGAAAATGAAGGCAAAGTCATAAAACAATATCAGACCTCAATTAGAAGAGAAATATCAAAAAAATATTGTATTGTATTGTCGTACTTTTGGGTAACTTGGTGTAGATCGTCCAGGCAAATATGTCAAAAAACTTCGTAGTATATGGGTTGAGTACAATACGACACTGACAGCCTAGTTTTTTACCGAATTAAAATAAGGCACCAACTCTCACTACATACTAATAAAAGCTTAAAAAATAAAACAAAACAAAATTAGTAATATAAAATATAAATATGTAAATGAAATAAATGAATAGACAAATAAAACAAATACAAAAAAACTAATAAAATAATGATAAATAAATACAAACAAAAATATAAATATGTAAAACAAATAAATAAAAAAACAAAAAATGAATAAATAAATACAAATATAAATATGTAAATAAAAATATGAATAAATAAAACAATAAAAATAACAAATAAATACTAAATAAATACAAACAAATAAAAACACAAATACAAGAAAAAAATTTAA
>RJVU01003824.1:945337-959885 GCA_003731715.1 Anabarilius grahami | reverse complement strand
ATATATATATATATAAAATAGAAAAATTAATATTTAGGTCTCTTGTTTTCAAAGTACATAAATACAATATAATCATAAAACAAAATAAAAAATAAAATTAATTGTATAAAATAGAAAATAAAATGTAGATCTCGTTTCTAAAATATAATAATAAAATGTGTTTCTAAAGTATATAAATCATAGGTTTTTAGCTTTTAAAATAATATTGGAAAATAATTTATTGTGAATTAATTGTTAAATACAGTTAGCAGAAAAACAATACATAAATTGACAAGTTTGCATATTGCCATTGATGCAAAGTTTCTGCCTTTTAACTATAGTTAAAATTTGTGTCAAAATTATTTTCATGATGTTATCACAACATTTTTACTTTTGTCAAATAAACTTTAATAATTAATGTAGTTCAGATAACATCATATTTTGAGTTTCTGTTGATTAAATCAATCGCCTTCATTGTATTAACTCAAATTTTTTAATTTCAATGTACTCAAAATTTTAGGGCAACCAGGAAACTTATTTTTTTAAGTTACACCAACAAATCTTTTTTACAGTGTACAACTAACTAGTTTACATCTGACCACATGAACTGAATTATTTCATAGTGCAGGAAAACTGAACTGAGATTCACAAGCATCAGTTTGATGAGAACATGCCACTGTATGAAAAAGCAGAGCTCCAGCGTACCGGCAGCACGACTCCGAGGACACGCGTGTGAATGTGTGTGTTGTTTCACGGCCCATAATCCTCTACTCCTGGTCATTAAGTGGCTATTTTACAGCAGGAAGTGCCATGGATTCACGGAGGCAAGCGTCGCTCTTTAAGAGCTCATGAAAAGCGCTCATCCTTATCAGCTCCAGCACAAGCACAGACCATCCGTCTTCACACAACAAGGGCTGCTGGGATACGAGAGCCGATCACAATATTCCTCAAATCATTGACATGTTCAGACGAGCGCTGAAGGTCTGACTCTGTGATCGAGAACAGCACAGTAATTCAGTGTCGAGACACAATCTGAATGGAGGTCTGACACACTGAACAAAAACAGCTTCTCTGAAAGAGCTTCAAGGCTGAAGAGACTCAGATCATGTCGTGCTATATCACTGCTCACACTATTATACTGGGAAAGCAATGTCAGCTCTCAGTCAGACTGAATCACAAAATTATGACATTAACATGCCTTTATTATTGATTAAAAAATATATAAATATTTTAGAATTAAATTTAAATTGATATATAATAATTACAGCATATATAATACTTGGAAATTAATTTTAAAAATATCTAATATATTTAATAATCTGCTTAAACAGGATAAATAAATAAATACATTTCTAATAATATTTATAATATTTCTAAATATTTAAAAAATAAATGTGTAAAAATATATACAGCATTTATTTTATATTTAATAACATTCATGAAATGTAAAATAATTATGAGTTAATATTATTACATAAAAATAAATATAATTTTGTAAACAAAAAATGATAAATCGGTGAGTTTTCTTACTTTAATACCCATTTTAGCCCACCGGCAACTATAGTTTTCGTAGTGTATAGCTGTCGTTTTCCTTTTGTAAGTATTTTTCTAGATCCATGTTTTATGTCTCATAAAACAACCAAATAAAGGATTTCAAGAACAAAAAAAAGGTATTCACTTCCTTCCTGTCACATGAGGCTGTCAACTTCCTACCCCTACTTCCAGGAAGCATAGCGAAGGCAAACTCTCCCAAAGAAATGTACTATTCATGTTCCTAATAAATATTTTTTGTTGACATATATATATCTACACAATCATGAAGGTCTCTAGAATCATCCAAACAAAACAAACCTTACAAGAGTCTTATAGTTTTTGGTGTACTTAGTCAAAAGTCCAAGCAGCAACTATAGTTGCCGGTGGGCAAATGACTTGTAAGTACATATTTCATGGGGAAATGAGGAATACTGTGTTAATAAGTTAGTGCTTTTTGCTTTCATAATATCCCACCTAAAACATAACTTAACCCTTTAACTGACATCTCTGCTGTATACAGTTCATTTGATAGTGATGAACGCACTTCCTTTGCACATGAGAAATGCGGTGCAAACCACTAAAACTCTACCCGAGAGAGAGAAAAAGGAAGCGGGAAGGACACGAACGACACAAACTTCCCATTATGAATGTCTTTTGAAGGAAATTGTCTGTACGCACTGTTAGTTTTGTTATTTTATTTATTCATTTTTTTTGTTAAATGTCATAAGGTTACATTTTTTGAAATTGAGATGTATACATCATCTGAAAGGTGATTAAATAAGCTTTCCATTGATGTATGGTTTGTTAGGATAGGACAATATTTGGCCGAGATACAACTGGAATCTGAAAATGTCAGAGGGTGCAAAAAAATCTAAAATCGCCTTTAAAGTTGTCCAAATGAAGTCCTTAGCAATGCATATCCACTCACAATAATATATTTTTATATATTTGCAGTAGTAAATTTACAAAATATCTTCATGGAACATGATCTTTACTTAACATCCTAATGATTTTTGGCATAAAAGAAAAATCGATAATTTTGACCCATACAATGTATTGTTGGCTATTGCTACAAATATATCAGTGTGACTTATGACTGATTTTGTGCTCCGGGGTCACATATATTTTTATTTATTTATTTTCATTTAACTTTTTGATTCACAATGCTCTGTTTTAGCAACTTAATGGCTGCACTTTGTTCTGCACTGTGTTCCACCACTTTAAGACAAATGGATTTGATATTTGTTGTGTTTTCATATTCAAGAGATTATAATAAGCTTGATGCAGCTTTTTTTGGGTTGTTCTTAGACTTTGATCTGTTGAAAGCAGTTATTTTGAGTTAGATGCCAAATGTTCTCCTCCTATTCTAATTTGACATTAAAGGGGTGAATACAACATATTTGCCCACCGGCAACTATAGCTGCCGCACATTCAAATGCAATTTTTAAGAAAAAAAACAACAAGAACCTGTGGAAAATAAATGCAGAACATGTTCACAGGACACTATTAACATGACTATTATGCATGAAGCCATTCAGAAAAATTTGGGCACAAATGGGTTTTAAAGAAAACGTGCGATTGTTTTATGTAAAATAATAAAATAAAAAACTGGCAGCTTCATTTTCACAACACAAACTTCTAAAAATAAATAAATATATAGTTGCTCCTTCAGCTTACAGACATAATACTAACTTTAAAAAAAATACATACATACATACATAAAAAAATTAATTCATTTATTAAGTTAAGTTGCTCATTGGCCTTACAGACATAATACAACACTAACCTTAAAATAAATAAATAAATAGCTCATTGAGTTTACAGATGTTTTTCTAAAATAATAATTTTGGTAAAAATCAATCATCATTATAGTCCGTTTTCTTGCATCAAAGAAAATGTTTGATCATTCAGGCAGATATATCACTTTTTTCCCTCATTTTTCCTTTGCATAGCTATGTTTCCATCTTCATCTATGTTTCTGAATGTAACTTGTGCGCACAATTGGAATATTGCATGAAACATTTGTGAATAAAGCAGTGTTCCCATCCAAAATCATCACTTCCTGGGAAATTGCTGCAAAATATCTGAAATAAAAAAGGAAGTTGCTGCAATCGGGGAAGAAACAGTGGCTCTTTTATCCTCCATCATAAATGACTTCAGTACAAACCAACATTTGAGATGCTGTGATGCGATTGGTCCGCTGGTTAGTCAGTTATCCAATCACAGCCTCTGCTGAGGCAAAGAGTTTATGGTTGCGCATCGAGGGATTGATTCAATAAATATGTTTCCATCATAGTTTGAGCGCAGTCTTCTTATCGGATAAAACATTTATCGGCCTCATACAGTTTTACTCGCGTTTCCATCCAGCGTTTGCTTATGCGATATCCCAAAATTCACATAAAAAAAATAAATAGTTGCTCTTCAAGTTTACAAATGTTTCTGTAAAATAATCATTACGGTAAAAAATGACTCATTATAGTCCATTTTCTTACGTCAACAAAAAATGTATGATAATTCAGATTTTTTTTTTGCATGAAATATGGGTCGAGGGCATTACGACTAAATAAATTACGGTTAAAAATACAAAAATAAATAATGCATTTACTATTACAAATATATAGTAAAACATTTACTAATACAATTTTTTTTTTGTAAAATAATTTTAGAAAATAATAGGCTAATCAGTTGTGTTACGTCATCAGTTTTTCCTCCAATAACAAGCGCGGTTGAGTGGCGACTGTATCAGTGGCTGCTGTAGATCAATCCGCGCGCGCTGGAGCGATAGAGGGCCTCTGGGAGCGCTGCGTAAATAACACAATGTCCACTCAAGCAGCAACGACAAGCATTTTCATACATGAGGAATGACAGGTACTTATCCCACTTTGCTGCCGGGAGAAGTATACGCAAATCAAAAGACAAATCCGACTACTATATTCATCGCCGGGCCGTCATGCTGCGCGCGGGAGACTACAACACAAGTGCACTTGATTCAGCCTTTGGCACTGACCCGCAGCCTATAAATGGACTAAAATGTCCTGCAGGGAAGCCAAACGAGCTCCTCGGGCGGAATCAAGACGCGTTTGGAAATAAAGAGCAGGGAAATCCTTCAAGATTTTAGGCTAGTGTGCGGGAGTTTTACCTGTGGAAATGAACAAAATCTCCCTTGAGAGACACTTAGAGACACATTCATACTAGTAGAGATACTAAACAAACATTCTAAATCAATCAAGTGCGATGCGATTCACTTCAGATGATGATGTAAGTCCATAAAGGGGTGGGGCTTTGAATTACTCTACTGTCAAGCCTCATTTTATGCAAATGCAGCACACGCACACACACACACACACACACACACAGTTCCCATCGGATCCACTGTAAACCACACCACCCCGAAACGACATGTCCATTACAGTGCAAAAATACAAATCCATCCGTCATGAAATATTAAAGACGGAGCAGAATGACCCGCGGAGGAGACGAGAACACCCTTCCTTCAACTCTGATTCATAAACATATATCACTGCTATAGACATATTCAAGACTAAATGCCAATGTTTAGTCAATGAAAACTGATATTCTGAATATTGATTCCCATCAGCCTGAACGGATCTACTCTATCTCACTGTTAGTGCACCACAATAAAACACAACGCTGAACAAACCACATTTTACAATAAAACATCAGTGTATATATTTGCATATTATAGCTATAATATGCACAATACACTAATTAGAAGATATAAAAACATTTATTTTCTCCAGTTTTGGACCATGCAATTTATTTAAAAACTCACGGAAATTCATAAATCATTCATAAAATGTAAATCACTCGCGCTTAAAGACGCAGGTCTCTTACTTTGGAGATGAAATCATCTGCTAAAACATTATCTGCATGTGATTATAATAATTTACTATGCTGAAATAAGGGAGTTTTCAGCAGGTGGGAATTGCCGAACTGAATCTCCTGAAAGATTGTGTGCAGTACAGATCAGATGCATAAACACACAGCACTAGTTTCATTAGAAATATGCTGAACTCAACACGTCCCCGTACTTGAAATCAGATATACGCGGCTGGCACGCGCAAGGTGGCATCAATTCTCAGTTTACACAAGCGAGGCTTTGGGATCTGGAGGGCAGGATGACTGTCCCACGGACTTGAGCTGGCAAATACAACCCCCGAAAAACAGAGAAACGCGCTGTAAAGTCTTAAAATGGATCAAAACTGACTTTATTCTTAATGCGCAAAACGCGTCTGGAGCGCAAACTGCGCACTGGGCACCACCTTATCCACGCGCTTCAAAATATCCCCACACTTCAGTTCAAGTGGATAAGAACGGGCGTTTGATTTCCAATCATTTCTGACATTCAAACTAAGTGGGTGCTGTCACATTTCAACTGCTCTTACCTTGTTTTAACGAGCGCGTTCCTGTGTTCTCCCTGATTCTGCACGCGCAAAACCCCCTTACATCTTCATGAGCATCGCGCGAAGGAATAAAGAATGATAATAATCCAAGGAGAGGGCAGATCCAAGGAGATAGAGAGAGCTCCGGGTGTGGACGGCGGCGAATAACGGTTTAAATCCCCCGGATAGCGCTGCGTCTCGCTCGGCGCGTCTGATTTCAAGCTCCGCTCCGGAGAAACCACAGCTGTGCGCGCTGAGGAGAGCTGGAGAGTGACGTCATGGACACGCCCACCCCCCTTTCTCTCTCTCACTCTCTCTCCTGCGCTCTCTCAGTCTCAGACTCCGCCCATCCCTTGCAAGATGCTTGTTTTAACTCCGCCCCTTTCAGTAACGCGCTGACTCCGGCCACGCCTCTTTAGACTCATCTGAAGGGATTAATCGCGTGAAGAAATGTCCATTTCACTTCCAATTTTTGTTAATTTTTATGAATTTAATTTTTTTTTTCAATTAGGATTCTTATGAGATATATATGAATGTAATACAGTAACATCTTTATGGGCATAACCATTATATTTTTTTCAGAAAAATAAGCATATTTAATATAAATATAATGTTTTATATTTCATATTAATAATTATTTATAATTTAAAATAAATTAATGAATTTAAATTATTTTAATAATTTGCAAAAAATAATGATGTCAAATTAATTAATCACATTTAACAAAAACAATATATATATTGTTAGATGCGATTAATTGCGATTAATAGATTGGACAGCACTAAAAAATAATGTAATTATACTTTTTTAACAGTTCACATTTTGAGAATGAGATTTTTTTGATTAATGTAATAAGGACTTTACTTTAAAAACAGAATTGGAATGTAAAAAATGCTACAGTAAACTATCAACTGGTTCAAATATTTATTGTAAAAAATGATAATCGATTTAACAGCACATTTCATGTAATGTTTGTATAAAATATTGTAAACAAAAATAACAGCTAATAAGCCATGATGTATACATTATGATTTAAATAATATGAATTTAATAATACATTTTAAATAATAAAAATAAAAACAAATAATAATAATTTGCAAAAAAATTTAATATTTTTTTCACATTACAGTAATGAGAATGAGATTTTTTAAATTAAAACAAAAACTTCTCTAAAAGTAAAAATGCTACAGTAAAACTATTGAAGTAAAAATTTGTAAAAATGGTTGTAATATTTAACAGTTCATTACATGTATTATTTATATAAAATACAGTAAAAAAAAAGTAAAATTTTGAATTTTCTTTTGATTTTAGGGTGAAATCTAGGTGTTTTATACCATGCTGTATTTACCCTAATTATGAGATTCCAACTTGTAAAAAGCGTTCATGCACTCACAGAACTCGTAATTACAGCTTGTGAAGTGGGAATTTTCAGAGAGCTCCTACTTGTACCACCTGACCGATGCAGAAACGCATAATTCCCAGACGTGAACAGCTTTGAGTCAAAAGTCACGTGTTGTCATCTCTAAATTATGGTAATAACGACGCAGCATGTTACCCACCAAAATTCAAAAGTGCGAAAATCAAAGTCAAAGTGGGTGTTGAAATTTTTGGCAAAAGAGACCACCACAGCCTTTTTTCATTGTTTTCTCTAGTCATGTGGGAATGGGTTAATAACCAACCAAGTTTTATTAAAAGCCAGTGGTGAATTCCCCCTTTAAGACAACTAAGAAAACTCCAGATTCAGGGGTTTATAAAGAGTAGATTCAGTCTGGAGCTGGTAGAGGGACAGAAAGGAGACGAGTCACGGTGACCTCTCGACTTCCAACAACTTCATAAAGGCATATTCTTAGCCTCCTCTGTCTGATACATACCTATGCCACGCGTGTGGGTTGCCACACTTGGCGTGAGAGCCAAACTTAGCCTGAGCGGAGGCCAGTCGGCACCAGAACGCCTTGGCAACCAGAACATCTTCTGCAGTTCGAATCCTCCACAGCAGTCGCAAAAAAACCTTCTCCTGCCATTTTGCCAACTGTTACACAACACGCTCTTCCGTTTCAGGCCGATTTCATGATTCATTTACACTTTTGAAAGGGATACCCTGAAGGCTTCTCCTTCTTCTTCTTACAACTAAATCTCTCATCCTTCTTTTTACTGATCCGTCACAAAGCGGCTTCGGTTTGCAGGGTCGTCACTCTGATTTAATGATAAGTGTTCGGGGAGCTCGAGGTGACGGGAGTAAAAGCCAAAAAGAGTCAAAAACACAGTCGATCAAACAGTTGCTGTCAGTTCATTAGCTAACATGAGCGATCGCTAACCCAACAGTAGCTTTACGGGCTAATGGACAGACTGAGCTTTCTGTAGCTTCTCTGCATTACTGCGCTTATGGCATTCTGGGATATCTACGGCAAATGTCTAACGGATGGCACAAGTAGGCGAGGGTGCTAAACTCTGACAGAAAACGGAGGCACTTCCTTCTGTCGGCGGATGGCTTGCAATCTTATGCATAACGGCAAAAAAAATAACACCATCCCCACAGCCACAGTAATACTATAAATACCTTGTGCAATGCGGCACCATGAATAATCAGCTCGATGTACTCTGAAGCAGCACAGATGAAAGATAAAATACACTTTTTAAGCTTGCTTGCTACATATTATATGGTTATTAGCAGTTATCGCTAATGCTAGCTAACAATTAGAAACTAAACAAACCCTTATACTGAAACGCGTAACCCTACAACCCTAAGTATTAAATTTTGAGCATAACTTGTTGCACAAAACATGTTGTACTTTAAGTGCTAATGTGAGTTTTACATTCTACGTTATTAGCTTGTTCGCTAATGCTAGCTAACAATTAGAAACTGAAACAAACCCCTATACCAAAACTGACAACCCTAAAACCGTATTACATTTGAGCATAACTTGTCGAACAAAACATGTCATACTATAAATGCTGAATGTGAGTTAAGCTCTCATTGTATGTTATTAGCTTGTTTGCTAATGCTAGCTCACAACTAGAAACTGAAACAAACCCCCAATACCAAAACTGACAACCCTAAAACCGTAAGTATTACATTTGAGCATAACTTGTCGCACAAAACATGTTGTACTTTAAGTGCTAAATGTGAGTTTTACATTCTACGTTATTAGCTTGTTCGCTAATGCTAGCTAACAATTAGAAACTGAAACAAACCCCTATACTGAAACTGACAACTCTAAAAACCGTAAATATTACATTTGAGCATAACTTGTCGCACAAAACATACCATACTTAAGTGCTAAATGTGAGTTTTACATTCTATGTTATTAGCTTGTTTGCTAATGCTAGCTAACAATTAGAAACTGAAACAAACCCCTATACTGAAACTCGTAACCCTAAAACATTAAGCATTACAGTTTGAGCATAACTTGTCGCCACAACAATGTCATACTTTAAGTGCTGAATGTGTTTTAAGCACTCATTGTATGTTATTAGCTTGTTTGCTAATGCTAGCTCACAACTAGAAATTAAAACAAACCCCTATACTGAAACTCGTAACCCTAAAACCGTAAGTATTACATTTTGAGCATAACTTGTTGCACAAAACATGTTGTACTTTAAGTGCTAAATGTGAGTTTTACATTCTACATTATTAGCTTGTTCGCTAATGCTAGCTAACAATTAGAAACTGAAACAAACCCCTATACTGAAACTGACAACTCTAAAACCGTATTACATTTGAGCATAACTTGTCACACAAAACATACCATACTTAAGTGCTAAATGTGAGTTTTACAATCTGTTATTAGCTTGTTTGCTAATGCTAACTCATAATTAGAAACTAAAACAAACCCCTATACCGAAACTCTTAACCCTGAAACCCTAAGTATTACAGTTTGAGCATAACTTGTTGCACAAAACAAGTCGTACTTTCGGTGCTAAATTTGAGTTTCACCTACTCATTGCATTTTAGTAGCTTGTTTGCTAACACTAGCTCACAATTAGAAACTGAAACAAGCCCATACCGAAACTCGTAACCCTAAAACATTAAGCATTACAGTTTGAGCATAACTTGTCGCCACAACAATGTCATACTTTAAGTGCTGAATGTGTTTTAAGCACTCGTTGTATGTTATTAGCTTGTTTGCTAATGCTAGCTCACAACTAGAAATTAAAACAAACCCCTATACTGAAACTCGTAACCCTAAAACCCTAAGTATTACATTTTGAGCATAACTTGTTGCACAAAACATGTTGTACTTTAAGTGCTAAATGTGAGTTTTACATTCTACGTTATTAGCTTGTTTGCTAATGCTAGCTAACAATTAGAAACTGAAACAAACCCCTATACTGAAACTGACAACTCTAAAACCGTATTACATTTGAGCATAACTTGTCGCACAAAACATGTCATACTATAAATGCTGAATGTGAGTTAAGCACTCATTGTATGTTATTAGCTTGTTTGCTAATGCTAGCTCACAATTAGAAATTAAAACAAACCCCTATACTGAAACTCGTAACCCTAAAACCGTAAGTATTACATTTTGAGCATAACTTGTTGCACAAAACATGTTGTACTTTAAGTGCTAAATGTGAGTTTTACATTCTGTTATTAGCTTGTTCGCTAATGCTAGCTAACAATTAGAAACTGAAACAAACCCCTATACCGAAACTCGTTACCCTAAAACCCTAAATATTACATTTGAGCATAACTTGTCGCACAAAACATACCATACTTAAGTTCTAAATGTGAGTTTTACATTCTGTTATTAGCTTGTTTGCTAATGCTAACTCATAATTAGAAACTAAAACAAACCCCTATACCAAAACTCGTTACCCTAAAACCCTAAATATTACATTTGAGCATAACTTGTCGCACAAAACATACCATACTTAAGTGCTAAATGTGAGTTTTACATTCTATGTTATTAGCTTGTTTGCTAATGCTAGCTCACAATTAGAAATTAAAACAAACCCTTATACCGAAACTCGTTACCCTAAAACCCTAAATATTACATTTGAGCATAACTTGTCGCACAAAACATACCATACTTAAGTCCTAAATGTGAGTTTTACATTCTGTTATTAGCTTGTTTGCTAATGCTAGCTAACAATTAGAAACTGAAACAAACCCCTATACCGAAACTGACAACTCTAAAAACCGTAAGTATTACATTTGAGCATAACTTGTCGCACAAAACATGTCATACTATAAATGCTGAATGTGAGTTAAGCACTCATTGTATGTTATTAGCTTGTTCGCTAATGCTAGCTAACAATTAGAAACTGAAACAAACCCCTATACTGAAACTGACAACTCTAAAAACCGTAAGTATTACATTTGAGCATAACTTGTCGCACAAAACATACCATACTTAAGTGCTAAATGTGAGTTTTACATTCTGTTATTAGCTTGTTTGCTAATGCTAACTCATAATTAGAAACTAAAACAAACCCCTATACTGAAACTCGTAACCCTAAAACCCTAAATATTACATTTTGAGCATAACTAGCCACACAAAACATGTTATACCTCAAGTGCTAAATGTGAGTTTTGAGTATGTTATTAGCATGTTTGCTAATGTTAACATGCAATTACAAACCCGCAAGTGGAGCGTAACTTGTCACACCAAACATGTCATACTTTTTTTAAGTGTCTAGTGTGAGTTTTAAAGTACCTATTGTATGTCATTAACATGCTATTTGCTAATGCTAACTTACGGTTAGAAGCAGGAACAAACCCAGAACTCAAATTACAACATGTTTGGTGCAACAGGTTATGCTCCAATGTACATTTAAAGTGTTCAGAAGTAGTTTTAAGTACTCATTGTATTTTATTAGCTTGTTTGCTAATGCTAGCTCACAATTAAAAACTAAAACAAACAACTATACCGAAACTCGTAACCCTGAAACCATTACATTTGGAGCATAAATTAATGCACAAAACATGTTGTACTTTAAGTGCAGAATGTGAGTTTTAAGTACCCTATGTTATTAGCATGTTGGCTAATGCTAACTTGAAGTTAGAAATAACTCATAGTATTACACAGTAGGTGCAACACGTTATGCCTCAAATGTAATACTTTAAGTGACCAAAAACAGTTTAAGTGCCCATTGTATGCTATTAGCATATTTGCTAATGCTAACCTTAAGTGCTATTGTTAAATGTGAGTTTTAAGTATGTTATAAACATCTTTGCTAATGCTAACATGTGGTTAGAAACTGTAATTTAAATTACAATACATTTGGTGCAACAAGCTATACTCCAAATGAAATACTTAACGCGCCTAAAAGGAGTTTTAACAACGCACTAGTTAGCATGTTTGCTAACTTGTTGACATGTTGCACCAAACAGTCAATCAGCAGTAAGGGACCTATACACTCATTAGAGGGGAGGTGCCTGTGTTGCATAATGTGTTTGTGAATTTGGGGGCGGAGCTATCAAAATAGGGCTGTGATCTGTTTGAGCAGGGGCGTGTTTGTTTTAGTGACTTCAAATATCAACAGCGTTTCTCAGAAATTGCTTACTGCACCTTTAAGTGAGTGAACTTACACAATTCTTCACTGGCAGACGATAAAACAATTTGGCACCGTTTTGGAAACCAACTAGGATATTCAAGCATCACAGGCGTAAGTTTTGCACTTGCCAGGAGCACAAACCTTGTGTTTCTCATCTGCATTCTTCATAGTTTTTCCCATGCAATAATTTGCAGATTTTAAAACTCTGCTGACTTGATCTAATTGGGCCGAATGTAAAAAAAATAGATGCTCCGAAACACACAAAAAATCAACCTGTCACCTCCGCAACGAGAGCCTCCCCCGGGACCGGCTGTTATGTGATGTCTTGACAAGTCTTTCAACATTAGTTTCCACTTCATGTTTTCATATATCTCTTCATAAGAGATGTTTGCGCTGGATGTACGCCCACCCCAAGGGTAGTGTGCTGAATATAGCAGCCAATGATGAACTTCTTAATGAGTGTCGGTTGCTATGAAACAACAGTTGGTTAATTGTTAATTCACGCCTGGCACTTAGACGGCAATGTGGGCTGACTCTTGTCGACGTATGTGATTCAGATGATGGTAAGTATAGCTTGTGTCACGTCACATGTATTCATGTATGTACATGGTGTTCTGAGTGCAATCACTACACTAATTTTGCCATTAATTAGTAGTGTTCAATAACTCAGTCATGTAGAAAGATCAGGAAGCCACCAAAATTGTGTCGGCTACACATATCCAGTCAAGCTGTAGCTTGGTTTCTGTCCGTGTCTCTGTGCTGAACTACCAGACCTGATTTACTACTCCGCTGCCATGTTGGCGCCAATTGAAAGTGGCAGAGGAGGCCGCTGCTGAATCCTAATGACGGAGCTGATTGCAGCGCCGCTGTGGGGGAGATCTGGACGAGAAACGCCCGGCCGTTACTGGAGACCACCGGCATCTTCATCCACAGCGCTGGCGTCAGGGTGTCACACTGATGTCATCACCGCTGAGAGAAAGACATCAATAGTGCATTAGTTCAGCTCTTTGGGGACTGTGTAATTCACTTTATAATAGTTAAGCATTTCATTGAAAGCACATAAACAAACCAATCCTAATAAATAAACATGATGGAGGTATGAACAAATGTGTTCGTACAAAAAATAGAAGTACTTATTATTTAACCACAGTAAAATTAAGAAAGCGAAAGGTTCAAAAAGTCCCATTCAATTACAATTAAAAAAACTATTAATTTATTTTTAAGTTAAAACCAAATTAGACAAGATGTTTAAATGAATATTTTTAATAAACGCTTACTATTAAAATTAATTTTGATTTAAAAAAAAAGGAAAAAAATGTTTTAAATTATATCAAATTTTAAATTAATAAAAAATACAGGATTTGTAACTCTTTGAACAAATCTGCAATAATGGCTTACAATAAATAAATAAAAACAAAAATTGGATTTGTAACTTTAAAAAAAAGTGATAAAGTGAATAAATATTAAATGTGTAGCTCTGAACAAACCTGCAATAATTGCTTGAAATATATAAAAAAATAAAAATAAAATGGGATGGAACTCTTTGAAACAAATTGGCCATAAATAAATAAATAAGGGTACGTTTACACGACAACGATGTACTGAAAACGGAAACGTTTTTCCTTTGCCTTTTTCGCGTAGAGACGATAACGTTGTAAAAACAACCCCTGTTCACACGGATCCGCAAAAACAACTAAAAACGATGTATTCTGCTGCCAGGCCAGTAGATGGCGATGTCACTTTGTAAAGAAACACTACGTGCCTATAGACTGAACACATAATACGCATGAGCATGATGTCATCGTTTTCACAAATTCATGTTTTTGTGGTTTACACGAAGAAGTTAACAGTATTGTTTTCAAAAACTTGTACTTTGCAACTGATTTTCAAAAGTTTGCATTTTCAGGCCCCCAAAACGCAGTTGTCGTGTAATTGGCCAAAACGCATAAAAGTTTTCTATTTTTAGTTAAAAAATGGTGTAATGAAAATGGCCTCTAAATAAAAAATGTAATATTGGATGGATACCTGAACAAATCTGTAATAACGGTTTAAATAAATAAATGAATAACTAATTGAATAAATTCATTCAAATATGATATCAGATGTGTAATTCTTTCAACAAATCTTTCATT
>RJVU01003824.1:903094-945227 GCA_003731715.1 Anabarilius grahami | reverse complement strand
TCAGGGTGCTTTATGCCACAAACAGCCAAATTCCTCCATAACATCCATATAAACTAGATTTATCCATTTAAATGGTTTACATTTAGCAAAATCACTGAAAAGCCAAAATCCTCACAAGGCCAATGAAATCTATTTATATGCTGAAAATCCAGACGAAAATATAAAAAGGCAACATAATGAAGATTCAAGCGTTGAGCCGAACGCAGCTGAACTAAGTACACACTCATCAGTGAACACTAACACTTCATTTGCGCTGAACAGGAAATCAATGAGCGACTAGGAAGGATGTCCTCCATTTCCATGAGTGGAATAGGTCACGCCAATTAATAGTCTGCAAAGTATCGGTGGAGATCAGGTGAAGCACATTCATGTTTCGCAAATGCATTAACAGCTGACAATATCTGATGCATTACGGAAAATAGCCAACGTCATGACGATGATGGTCAATATTGATCTGCCATTGAGCATCAATGCAAGGTGACTTTTGATAAATGCATCTACTAAATGACAATGTGCTGTAAGTGTTTCCTAAAATGTCTTGACATCCACAATCATTCAGCTGCATTGCAGTGCATAAAAACTGTCAAAACGCAAGATTATGTTCCTGAACATCCAGATCAAGACTACTGAAGCACATGGCGTATGTGACAGGCGTTGTTGGAGATGTCAGGTCCTGGAATAAAGCCGTTTTTATTGGGCAATGAGTAAAGGTCTTATCAGTGGCGCTGTGAGCTGAGAGAGGATGTGAGCTGCGATTGATCCTCCAGTGAATGGCACTGTGCCCAGATATACATCACAATGTCAGGAAACTCGGTGTACGGCGACCAGTATAAGAGCTACATGTGACGGACAGTTTTACTCACCTGCTTCCAGCGGCTGGCTGCCATGGTGTTAAATAAAATAAAAAATTAAGACTGGTTGTCAGTCAGTTGCAATGCAGTTGCTATGGTTTACATACATTATAAATAAAAATAAATGCAGAAATTAAAATGTGTAGGTTTATTCACATGTTTTATATGTGAATAATGCTGCATCTGATCACTTAAAGGATTAGTTCACTTTCAAATAAAATTTTCCTGGTAATTTACTCACCCCCATGTCATCCAAGATGTCATCCCCATGTCCTTCTTTCTTCAGTCGAAAAGAAATTAAGGTTTTTGATGAAAACATTCCAGGATTATTCTCCTTATAGTGGACTTCAATGGCCTCCAAACGGTTGAAGGTCAAAATTACAGTTTCAGTGCAGCTTCAAAGAGCTTTAAACGATACCAGACGAGGAATAAGGGTCTTATCTAGCAAAACAATCGGTCATTTTCGAAAAAAATGCAAATGTATATTCTTTATATAAACAAATGAACGCCAAAACCGCACTTCCATATTCTTCAAAAAGCTTACGCTGTATGTCCGACGCCTTCCCTATTCTACTTACGGAAAAAATGGAACTGGCACTGCGTTCGTTCCGTAAGTAGAATAGGGAAGGCGTAGGACATACAGCGTAAGCTTTTAGAAGAATATGGAAGTGCGGTTTTGGCGGAAGCACTTGGAAGGCGTTCATTTGTTTATATAAAGAATATACATTTGCATTTTTTTCGAAAATGACTGATCGTTTCGCTAGATAAGACCCTTATTCCTCGTCTGGTATCGGTTAAAGCCCTTTGAAGCTGCACTGAAACTGTAATTTTGACCTTCAACCGTTTGGAGGCCATTGAAGTCCACTATAAGGAGAATAATCCTGGAATGTTTTCATCAAAAACCTTAATTTCTTTTCGACTGAAGAAAGAAAGACATGAACATCTTGGATGACATGGGGGTGAGTAAATTACCAGGAACATTTTATTTTAAAGTGAACTAATCCTTTAAAGTAACAGCTCATCTCTCCTCAACAAACACACAATCTGAGGAATCATTCAAACGCGCACACTCAGCCTTCGCAAATCTCACTAATAATATAAACACGGTGAATCAATCCTACAATAGCATTCATTCTCAATATCGCTCCGGCAGCGTTTAGCACATTTTAATGCACCGAACAGACTTCAGGTCAGTAGACAGTTTTCTCTGTAATTATGGAGGGATAGCTTGACGTACTTGGTATTTGGGGAATCAAAGAGTCCATTTTATAGCTCACTTGCTTTGGATGAATTCATAAGCGTTCGGCGAGACTCCCGCACTGTCCACTCCCTTCAGACTTCAACAGAATCTTATATAAATTCATGAGCTCCTTTATTCTCTCCGTCTCTCAGACTAGAAGGGGGTTGGGACGCTGTTATTTTGTCCCCGTTGTATGGTAAACGCACATAGGCCTATACTTCACATGGAATAAAAGATGCCTTTTCATATAGTCCATTAGAAGGGCGACCGCTGAGCAAAGCCTGTTATGATCCAGTGAACCGCATTGAGATGAAGAAAATATTAGCCTCAAACCATTGTGAAATAATATAGGAAAAAAATGCTAATTCTTTACTTTGTTTGTTGTTATTAGCGCCATTTGCTAAGGCAAGCATTGCTATTAGTATTTCTTCTTCAGTTGTGCCTGCACTCACTCACATCACTTCACACTGGTACCTTTCGCACAGTATTTAAGCAGGCTCGGATAACCCCACTGGTTAAAGAAACCCACACTAAATCCAGCATTTTTAGAAAATTGAGACTGCTCTTGGTTATTGAAGCCCTGAGACTGGCAAGAGCAGCTTCAAAATCAGTGCTCTTCTTGCTGGATCTGTCTGCTGCTTTTGACACAGTTAACCACCAGATCTTCCTGTCAACCCTCATGACGAAGGGCATCTCAGGAACTGCACTCCAATGGTTCAAGTCTTACCTCTCAGGTAGGTCCTTCAGGGTATCTTGGAAGGGTGAGATGTCCAAGTCGCAACATCTTGCTACTGGGGTACCTCAGGGCTCAGTGCTTGGACCACTTCTCTTTTTCAACTTCATGTCATTGCTAGGATCTGTCATTCAGAAACATGTTTTTTCCTATCACTGCTATGCTGATGACCCACCACTCTACCTCTCACTCCAGCCAGATGATCCCACGGTAACTGCTGGTATCACAGCCTGCCCGACAGACATTTCTTGCTTGATGAATGACCACCACCTTTAACTCAACCTTGTGAAGACTGAACTGCTTGTGGTATCAGCCAACCCAACACTTCATCTAGGTTCGTCAACCATGACTCCTTCCAGGACAGCCAGGAACCTTGAAGTTGTGACTGATGATCAGTTAAACTTCACAGACCACACTGCTACAACGGTCCGGTCCTGCAGATTTGCCTTATAGAACATTTCTATCAGGGCACTCCACACAAATTCTCATCCAAGCTCTTGTTCTATCCAGACTGGACTATTGTAATGCTCTCTTGGCAGCCCTTCCAACATGTACTGTCAAGCCTCAGAACACCTCAACAAACACATAGCATGTTAACACCTTAGCAACCACATAGCAATGGGTTAAAACCACCCAGAACAGCTTAGCAACCACATAATGTGATAAAAAAAAAAACCCCAACCAAAACACCTTAGCTATGGGTTAAAACCACATAGACCACCTTAGAAACCACATAGCAACAGGTTAAAACTACCCAGAACACCTTAACAACAACATAATGTGCTAAAACTACCTACAACACCTTAGCAAAACCACCTAGAACACCTTAGCAACCACATAGTAACAGGTTAAAAGTACCCGGAACACCTTAGCAACCACATAATATGCTAAAAACAACCAAAACACCTTAGCAATGGGTGAAAACAACCTAGAACACCTAAGCAACCACATAGCAACAGGTTAAAAGTACCCGGAACACCTTAACAACAACATAATGTGCTAAAACTACCTACAACACCTTAGCAAAACCACCTAGAACACCTTAGCAATCACATAGCAACAGGTTAAAAGTACCCGGAACACCTTAGCAACCACATAATATGCTAAAAGCAACGAAAACACCTTAGAAATGGGTTCAAACCACCGAGAACACCTTAGCAACCACATAGCAACAGGTTAAAAGTACCCGGAACACCTTAGCAACCACATAATGTGCTAAAAGCAACGAAAACACCTTAGAAGTGGGTTAAAACCACCGAGAACACCTTAGCAACCACATATCAACAGGTTAAAAGTACCCAGAACACCTAAGCAACCACATAATGTGCTAAAAACAACTAAAACACCTTAGCAACGGGCTAAAACCACATAGAACACCTTAGAAACCACATAGCAACAGGTTAAAACTACCCAGAACACCTTAACAACAACATAATGTGCTAAAACTACCTACAACACCTTAGCAAAACCACCTAGAACACCTAAGCAACCACATAGCAACAGGTTAAAAGTACCCGGAACACCTTAGCAACCACATAATATGCTAAAAACAACCAAAACACCTTAGCAATGGGTGAAAACAACCTAGAACACCTTAGCAACCACATAGCAACAGGTTAAAAGTACCCGGAACACCTTAGCAACCACATAATGTGCCAAAAGCAACGAAAACACCTTAGAAATGGGTTAAAACCACTGAGAACACCTTAGCAACCACATATCAACAGGTTAAAAGTACCCAGAACACCTAAGCAACCACATAATGTGCTAAAAACAACTAAAACACCTTAGCAATGGATTAAAACCCACCTAGAACACCTTAGCAACCACATAGCAATGGGCTAAAACTACCCAGAACATCTTAGTAATCACATAATGTGGTAAAAAACAATGAAAACACCTTAGCATTGGGTTAAAACCCACCTAGAACACTTTAGCAACAACATAGCAACAGGTTAAAACTACCCAGAACACATTAGCAACAACATAATGTGCTAAAAAATACCTACATTACAACGCCTTAGCAACCACATAGCAGCATGTTTCTTTTCTTTATTATGATGACTTTTTACGACAAAAAGGTTTTAATCCAGAAATACGTGAATAGGTCTAGACAAAACATGAGTGGGATAAAACCACCCAAAACACCTTAGTAACCACATAGCAATGGGCTAAAACCACATAGAACACCTTAGCAACCACATAGCAACAGGTTAAAAGTACCCGGAACTCCTCAGCAACCACATAATGTGCTAAAAACAAACAAAACACCATAGCAATGGGTTAAAACCACCTAGAACACCTTAGTAACCACATAGCAACAGGCTAAAAGTACCCAGAACACCTTAGCAACCACGTAATGTGCTAAAAACAAACAAAACACCTTATCAATTGGTTAAAACCACATAGAACACCTTAGCAACCACATAGCAACAGATTAAAAACTACCCAGTACACCTTAGCAACAACATAATGTGCTAAAACTACCTACAACACATTAGCAACCACATAGCAGCGTGTTTCTTTTCCTTATTATTACGACTTTTTAAGACAAAAGGTTTTAATTCAGAAATGTAAAAACAATAACATGAATAGGTGTCACATCACTGACCCTTAATCGTTTGAAAAGAAAGTCAATCTGAGTTCAGCTAAAACAGATTTTACTAATAATTTTTCTCCTGACCCACCCAGAAACCATAGCAACCACATAGGAACATGTTAAAAAGGACTCAAAACACCTTAGCAATCAATCAGCAACACCGACGCCATAGTTTTGCATGGGGAAGCACGCTAAAAATAGTTTCAATCTGTGATTTTTAAGCTAATGGTTCACAGCATTCTCCAGAAATGACAGCAAAAGCAACAAGGAGTTGTTTCACAAGCGCTGACGGCTTTTCTCCGAGGACTGTCAGCGCACTGCATACAAGTACACGTCCAAAACAAACAACATTAAGGCCTTGGTGAAGAAAAAATGCTATACTGAGAAGATGCTTCTAGAAAAAATTCTCTGTCTGCCTTTCATGCTCGAGTGACTTTGAATAAAAGCTTGTCTGCTGCTTTATAGAGCTACACAATGTTTAATTAAGGTTGCAACAAGAGTCCCGACGCTGTCGAATTCTTATAAAAATCATTGTTTTGTTACTGTGCCAAAGGGATTTTACTGCAGACGAGGCACCAAACAGACTTATGAGACTCCAGCAAACTTAAAGAAGCCTCTCAGTGGCGCCTCACAAATCTCACGGTGCTGACGGTCTGTAAGCTGTTCACCCGCTCAACATCAGCAGTGATTACATGTCAAGAGCTTCTTAAAAATGCACAATATTACAGCAGGTTAGCGTTCGCCATGAAGCTGCTTTATCCTGCATGCTGCGCATCACTGAGCCTGAGGAGAAAAGATGATATACACCTAACACAACAAATATGGGACGATCTTTTTGTCCGACTGCTAGGGAAACCTGTTTGAAAACAGTCATTATTTTAGTAAATATATACTAAATAAATACTAATAAATATATAACTTACTATAAATTATAATAAATGCTGTTGATGGAAACCCGTTTGAAAACAGTAATTTTAGTAAAAATGTGTGTGTAACATTATGACCACCTTCCTAATATTGTGTTGGTCCCGCTTTTGCTGCCAAAACAGCCCTGACCCGTCGAGGCATGGACTCCTCTAGACCCCTGAAGGTGTGCTGTGGTATCTGACGCCAAGATGTCAGCAGCAGATCCTTTAAGTCCTGTAAGTTGCGAGGTGGAGCCTCCATGGATTGGAGTTGTTTGTTCAGCACATCCCACAGATGCTCGATTGGATTGAGATCTGGGGAATTTGGAGGCCAAGTCAACATCTCAGACTCGTTGTTGTGCTCCTCAAACCATTCCTGAACCATTTTTGCTTTGTGGCAGGAGCATTATCCTGCTGAAAGAGACCACAGCCAGCAGGGAATACCGTTTCCATGAAAGGGTGTACATGATCTGCAACAATGCTTAGGTAGGTGGTACGTGTCAAAGTAACATCCACATGGATGGCAGGACCCAAGGTTTCCCAGCAGAACATTGCCCAACGCATCACATTGATCCAGTTCTGATGCTCACGTGTCCACTGTTGTCTCTTTCGGCGGTGGACAGGGGTCAGCATGGGCACCCTATCCAGCCCCATACGCAACAAACTGTGATGCACTGTGTATTCTGACACCTTTCTATCAGAACCAGCATTAACTTCTTGATCAATTTAAGCTACAGTAGCTCGTCTGTTGGATCAGACCACCACCTCAATGAGCCTTGGCCGCCCATGACCCTGTTGCCGGTTCACCACTGTTCCTTCCTTGGAGCACTTTTGATAGATACTGACCACTGCAGACCGGGAACACCCCACAAGAGCTGCAGTTCTGACCCAGTCGTCTAGCATTCACAATTTGGTCCTTGTCAAACTCGCTAAAATCCTTACGCTTGTCCATTTTTCCTGCTTCTAACACATCAACTTTGAGGACAAAATGTTCACTTGCTGCCTAATATATCATATGATCAGGGCTTGACATTAACACCCGCCAACCCGCCAAATGCGGGTAGATTTCAGCTGTGGCAGGTAAGACAGCCACTCCCACTAGCCACTTTGGCGGGTTGAATATAATTTCAGTTTACAGCCAAATGATCGTCGAAGATCGTCGTAGCACAAAATTACAGTCCAATCACACAATTCGTTATATACGTGCAGTTAGTGAAGGAGGGATAGGCGGAATTGCGCCGAATGACACACAACAGAAGCACTCTGTCGCGCGCGCGATCAGTTCTCTTCGCGCCTGAATAGTCAAATACACATGCACACCATAGACTGTGGTGCACACAGATGTCTAAATGTCCATCGTGTTGAGTATCTCGCGTGAATACAGTCGGTTATGGCTTAAGTGGACGTAAACAGGTGGGTAATAACTGGATATGTGTCAGTTACGTCCATGCATTCAGCAGCCCAATTAGGCTAATTAATAAAAAGCCCAAAATAGGCCTACCTGTCTGTCATTAATGTTAAGCAAACAACAAAAGATGTTAAATAAATGTAGGCTATATGTTAAATAAACCTACTGTATCTGAAAAAAGATTATTTTCAATTTACTATTGTTTTTGTAATTTGCTTCTATTTTCTTTTATATAGCCTAACACAAATAACTTGCAAAATTTGTCATATTAGCCCATATTGTCCACCTCTTGCCCACCTGTACATACCTGCTGATATACAATGTAGTCTTGATTTGGGTGGTCAATCTGCATTTAAAAGTTTGAAAGGGTTTTAAATCTTCTAAATCAAGTAAAATGACTCAAAATAAAGTAATTTAAGCATAACAAAGTCAACTTTAATCATATAAAATGTAATTTACCAACATCAAAATTGTGGCCAGTTAAAATGCTGAGTAACTTTGGAAAACCACTAGCCACAGTGGCTGGTGAGCAAAAAAGTTAATGTCAAGCCCTGCATATGATATATATATATATATATGTGTGTGTATATAATATAATATGTCATAATACACATACACACACACACACACACACATATATATATATAATATTAATAAATATTGNGGTTTAAATTCAGAACATATAAAAATAAAATAGAAAATTTTAGTTTAAATTCAGAACATATAAAAATAAAATAGAAAATTTTAAATAGAAAAAAAAACAAAAAAAAAAACATGAATGCCTCTGGGGAAAAATCACCCTTAATCATTTCACAAAATCAATCTGTTCAAACGTCGACCGCCAAATATACTAATAATGTTTCTCTTGTCACGTACTTCTTCGTTACACTACACTTCCTTAATCATTCCCAGCTGCAATAACGCATCATTAGTTATTAAAAACAGACCTGAACTTAACGAGACGAGCGTCGAGTGCAAATATAAATCTGTGGCCTCTCGGGGAAAATCCCGTCACCCGTGTCGCTCGGCGGGCGGCAGCGAATGTGACTCTTCCACAAACACCTGTCAGCCAGCGGGACCGCCGAAGCCAGCCTGCATTTCGGTCATTATTTCATTTCTCATGCTGTGCTTACATTTCGGTCTCGCCTCAGGTCATTTGGGCTTTCTTGTGTTCGGGAAAAGGTGCGACATGATGAATGAATGAAAGAGCATTAGCTGTTATTAAAACGTTACAGCTGTGGGTGTGAGAGCGGTGCTAACGCTATTCTTTAACTTCAGCTGGATGTGAGTTATGAGGGAGAAACTGAGGTGTTTTTGAAGCACGGTCAATCTGTCAGGACTGAATGCCTGTGGGTACAGAGACCTGTCAGCGAAATGACAAAATAACTTTGGCAAAGTTAGCAACAACAACATTACATTCACTCAGACACTCACTGCCTTGTCATTAGCATTTGTGAACGATAGGCTAGCTGCAAACAGCGACTCATCTAATTTAAGTTAACACACACAAGCAAGCAAGTATAATTTAATAAGAAGGTCGAATTATGATATTTTTGAGACACTTACCACAAGTCAATTCACTTGGTGGCGGCCATCTAGAAAATTTCCACATGCTGTTTTCTACTAAGATTATGTTTCAGTATTTCAAATCAGCAACAGCATCTGAAAACAAAACAAAGGAATTTATACTTGTTGGTTTTCCACCTGAAATTGTGTTAAAACACTATTTTTAATGCTAATGGCTAATTTGATAATGCTAATCAACTTGATCGAAAACACAACTGGCTCTTTTAATGAAACGGCTCTTGAATAACCAAGACTTTCTGTTCTTTAAAGTTAGCTTAAACTCTATCAAGCTACATTATCAGTACATTATGTATGACCACAGGCGCCGATTTTTGTTTCTGCCGGTGGGTGCCCAGTGACCCATATCACCCAAATCTTTTGTACTTAAGTACGAAAAGTATTTTTTTTATATTAAATGTACTTAAGTATTGAAAGTAAAATTACAAGTAAATGTAAAATACAAAAGGAGCAAAAAAATATTATAAAAAATTGTTCTATACACAGTTTGTGCAGCAAGATTGTGTTCAGTTTTAACTCTCTTACATTTTGTTTCTTTGAATTAAAAAATGGCTAAATGTTCATTGTAATTTTTAAATATAAAAAAATACTAATATATGAATTATACATTGATCTTTCATGTTAATTCGTAGTGCATTATAACTAATGTAAGTGACAACTTTGTGTTAAATGTAAAATGTTAAAATGTCAAAGTTGAAATAAAAAATGAACAATACTTTTTGTATAAATCCAAAGTTATGCTTAAAAATTACCATCTTTTCACACAAAGGCATAGCATGGGTCTATTATATGTATACTTTCACACATTATTTGCCTCTATTTTAGAAAACTTGATTATCTAATCAAAATATGTGTTACAGTGCCGATTAAAAAAAAGGACTGAAATCAAATACATTTCTGTTTATGTTTCTGTCGCTGCATGATGAGAATACAGTTTAAATATGCACCTTCGCTGGATAACGAATGCATAACAGCGAACAAATGGATATAAACTAATGCAAATGAATGGTAACAATTGGTATGAATGGTACAAATTAAACAGTTGGTGTTTTTGTCACATTGTTTTAACCGCTTGAGGTACTAATGTTAGCATCCTATCAGCATCGACGGCAAACATACTCCTGTTCTCCACTAATGCAGCATCTACTCAACAAACTAATTACTTTATAATGATATGAAAACATGTACTGTAGTGTACACTGTATAACATACCGTTTTGTTGTCCGTTTTAAATCCGTTTCTGAAGTGTCCCGCTCTGTGCAGCGCGCAGCCTCATGTCACGTGTCAAAACAAACTCTACGAGGCATCAGTGATAGTTTTTATTTCACCTCTAGAGGCCGCTCTTGTATTGTATAATGACGGCGCACTCTTCTCAGCCGCTCCAGCAACGGACGCAACCCAGAAAATGAAATCAACCGCGGTTGTGCGAGCACTTGCGCGCACATGCTTGCTTGCAGTCTGTGTTCTTCCAACTTTATTTTGTAGTAAGTAACGAAAATGCTTTGGGAAAATGTATCGGAGTAAAAGTATACATTTTATTTAGGAAATGTAGTGGAGTAAAAGTAAAAGTTGACAGAAATATAAAAACTCAAGTAAAGTACAGATTCTCCCAAAAAACACTTAAGTACTGTAACAAAGTATTATTACTTCGTTACATTACACCACTGCCATTACATCCATATTATAGATAAATCCGCACTAATTTCTCATATTTCCCAATGGTCTTGTGGCAGAATTTTTGTTAATAGAGTCAGAGGTTCAGCCGTGCTCTAATTATCAGTGGTTCGAATCTGCCCTCATATAGTTTTTTTTTTTTTCTCATAAAGTTCAAAGAAGTTCATTAATGTTTGTATATCAAAAGCAGGGACATGTTTATGTGCATTTTGTTAGTGATTTCCCTGGAAAGAAGAGTCAAGCGATAGATTGACACGCATGTCTGAAGACCAACTTACACGAGCCACAGCGTTTCTCAGCATGATTTCAAAAACAACACGTTTCAGCGCTAGGTCGCTTATATTTAACGTCAATTGGATGTTTAATTTGCATTACATCCGTGCATTGTCGCGAGTCATGCTCTCGCAATATCTGATGCAAGGAGAGTTTGAGTTTGACCGCGCAAATGTATCTGATCGAGAGCAGAGCCATTTGTGCTCGCGCATCACTTGGATGCGCTCTCGACGTTTGCCATTAAAATATCGCTATAGAAACGGCCTTAAATAAACTATAAAAAAGGGTGAAGATCATGTCTGAAAGCTCCAATCGATTTTTTATTGGTTAAAATCAATGGAGAATATCTCGTATTTTTCCGTGGGTGCTCGGCGCCTATGTGTATGACTACTCAAACATGCTTGCTAACAGACAAACTTTGAATTCCAAAAGGATAGCATCTACCTTTCACAATCAAACCGGATTTTGGTATTAAAATGGTGCCAAGTCTGCACCAAAATCACATGCTAATTCACATCTGCACACTGAAAAGTCCAGTTTCCGACTACCAGTTTGTTAGCCAATTAGCCGATAACATGCAATGCTACAGTACAAAAACCTGCAGAACATTTGACTTTAAAGAGCTTCTGCTAACAACATGCGGCATGCGCTATTAAATTAAATTATAGAGCAACAGGGTTTTGTAGATGAGTTTTATGAAGTAGAAATGTGAGCACATAGGGCTAGCACGAATACATTAAACTAGCTATGTCTCGCCTTGCCATTGATTGCTAAAACATCAATAGTTTTTCATGGTTGACCTCTAGAGTTCATCAGTAATTTCCTGAGGTGCGCCATCTTTATGAAAAATATTGATGTTGTGATAAATGCGTGAAAACTTTTTCTATCGAAGCAAGCCTGCTAGGCCATGTTTGACTGTATTTTTTGAATCTGGAAACCTTGACAGCTGATGTTATTATGTTTGTGGCAGACATTGAAACAGACGCTTAATGTGTTTTAGTATTCCACGCGCACATTAAAAGCATGTCTCCGGGGCAATCTTTAGTCATGGCCTGGCACAGTCAAATGATAATGTCTAACATCGGATGCTAATTCGCTTTAGATGAATTCTTGTTTTGCATGAATGTGAATGATAAATAGTTTTAAGGGCATTTATAGAAGTCACCCATCATTAGCATTTGCAACAGAACGATAACAATCAGGATCATGTGTAAAAATGTTCACATCTAGGTCAAAAAGACATGGTTTTGCGCCACTATAAAGACTGGTTCAAAGGAAATAAAAAAGTTGAAATGTTTTATCATAAACTTATTTTTATATATAACAATAATATAATCTTAATTCATTGTTTTACATATTGATATATAATAAAATGTCTTTCCCCAGTTTGATTTAATAAATACACTGTAATATATTTACTATAATATATTATATTATAATTTTTAAGAGTAGAGTGCCAGTTAACTTGCAGCAGAATTGGCAGGTTCTGCATGACACAATCTCTCTCCGTTCACTCACGGCCTCTGTGTGAACCTCGACATGACTTCCTGTCACCCATCTTTGTTTTCCAGCATGACACCTTTGAAGAGCCGGTCGTGGCGGAGCGCGTTCCTTCCCGCCTAAATAAAGAGAAAGGAAAGGTCACGCTTGCGTGAAAGAGTAAAGCCTGTTTCATGTGTATGTTTGCCGCTGCCTGTCTCAGTCTCTCCTCCGTTTCTTTGTTTTATACACGTCTAACCTTCAAGGCGTAATAATCTCGTCTAATCCATTCCCCTGACTGCAAACTCTCCTTATTATGTTCGGGCTGAATATTCAGTCTCCGGGGTCTCGGGTTAAATGTTTGCACAGTAAAAACGCTAGCATCGGGTCAAGATAGCGATTTATATATATTTCTTTTGCTGTCTTTGGCGTGTCACAGCACAAATATGCATTTATACCCTATTAATTATGCAGTCGAAACGCTGCCTTCAAGTCATGTCGGAACGATGGTATTACGAGACGCGCACGCGTTTCCGGCGGGAGTTTTCTTTAAGCTCTGAACTTTGAGGGTGTCAATGAAAGAAAGACGAAGTAAATTGGCTTTCGTCATGATTGCGTTTTCATTATCAGTGTTGACTACTGTTCATGAAGTATTTACTAAGTAGAAATTGATATAAAAAGTCAAAATTGTGAGTCAATTATATGGAAAGTCAATTTTTAACTCATACATGACTTAGTATGCTATGCTAATTGTATGGGCACGTGCTTCCTCATTGAGAATAATCCAGAATTAATGGAAGGTTAAAAATACGTGCATGTTCATTAGCCTGTTCAATGAGAACATTTTCTGTACACATAAATATGCAGTTAGTGAATTAGATCAGGTTTTCACTTTTCTGAGTTGAATGNGAACGATGGTATTACGAGACGCGCACGCGTTTCCGGCGGGAGTTTTCTTTAAGCTCTGAACTTTGAGGGTGTCAATGAAAGAAAGACGAAGTAAATTGGCTTTCGTCATGATTGCGTTTTCATTATCAGTGTTGACTACTGTTCATGAAGTATTTACTAAGTAGAAATTGATATAAAAAGTCAAAATTGTGAGTCAATTATATGGAAAGTCAATTTTTAACTCATACATGACTTAGTATGCTATGCTAATTGTATGGGCACGTGCTTCCTCATTGAGAATAATCCAGAATTAATGGAAGGTTAAAAATACGTGCATGTTCAATAGCCTGTTCAATGAGAACATTTTCTGTACACATAAATATGCAGTTAGTGAATTAGATCCGGTTTTCACTTTTCTGAGTTGAATGTAAGCCCAGTTCCAAAATCATGCTTTTGTGAATCATGACATAAAATGTTGAAATTATGACATATTACTACTAAGTCATATTTGTCTTTAAATGAAAAGTGACATTTTGACATACGTCAAAATTATGACTTTATAATTCATAATTATGACATACTAAGTCATTTCTGAGTTGAAAAGACAAAATTGACTTAATTCACATTTATGAGATAAAGTCATATTTATGACATACTAAGTCATATTTATGATGAAGACAAAATTGACTTAAAGGTCATTTATGAGATAAAAAAGTCAAAATTTTGACATACTAAGTCATAATTAGGACAATAAAGATTCAGTCGAAATTATGACAGTGAAATTCTGACTTAAAAAGTCATAATTATGACAATAGGGTCAATTATGACAGGCAAAAAGTAGAAATTAGCACACACCAAGTCATGAGATGAAAAGACAAAATTGACCTCATATTTATGAGATAAAAAGTAATAATTATGACATACTAAATCATATTTGAAATGAAAGGAAAAAATTGACTTAAGTCATATTTATGAGATAAAAAGTAATAATTATGACATACCAAGTCATAATTATGACATTAAAAAGTAAAAATGATGACATACTAAGTCATATTTATGAGATGAAAAGATGAAATTGACTTGTCATTTATGAGACAAAAAGTCAATTATAACATACCAAGTCATAATTATGACATAAAAAAATGGAAAGTTAAATTATGACAGTAATAATTATGACATAAAAAGCTAAAATTTCAATATCAATTGTATGTGGAACATCAATTTCGACTTATGTCGAGTATGTCACAATTTTGACTTTTTATCTCATAAATATGACTTAGTATGTCAATTACATATATGTTATGCCAATTTTGACTTTAATCTCAATTAAGTATGTCATAATTTAGACTTTTTAACTAATAATTATGCCTTTATATGTGAATTTAGGGTGTTTATGTCATAATTTAGACTTATGTCATAATTAAAAGTGATTTCTTTTATCTTATGTGGCAGAAATGAGCTTTCACAGAATATGATTTTGCTGGAGAATAATAAATAAATAAAGCTGAACCTGCTGAGAAGTGTGAGTCATGGGTTTCCTGTCAGGACTATCAGAACAGCTTTTTCCACCTCATCATCCCACTCCATCCGTCTGTCTGTCTGCGGAGCGTCTTCGCTGAGGAACTGCGAGTCGATCCAGAGCTTCTTCAACGCAAACGCTGCCCTGTCACAGCACAACATGCTTATTCACCTCTCCCTCTAAAAATAATTCATTTGTTTCCCTCGGTGCAGCCACGGCCCAACCTTCACAGGAAATGACACGTACAGTGCAGGCCAGAAACTTGACACCAGACGTGAACTTTACAGTGAACTGGTTACTGGTTAGTGTGCAACCAGATATATGTCCTAAATTTGTGCGCCAAGCACTGTCGTCATTATTGGCCAATTTCTTGAAAAGAACAGACTGAAATTTAAGCAGTTTTTTGGTGGAAAACCTTCAGAAAAATCCCAATTGTGTTCGCTTATATTCATATACATGTAACGAAACGTGGATACAGCAATACTACTACAATAACTGCAAACATGAGTGCTAATGCGGTAAAACGCTGTACAAGTCGGAGTTCTCAGAAAATTCCCAGTTTACAAGCTGCATTTATGAGTTCTACGAGGATGTGAATGCTTTTTACAAGTTGGAATCTCGTAATTACGGTAATTACGACATGACATGAGTGCACCTTAAATATAGAACTCAGGGGAACACATGACTAAGAACTAATATCCACATGACAAGACAATGAACCAATGAGAACATGACAACATAAAAAGTGGGAAACAGATCACATGACTGAATCACATGAGAGGAAGCGGGAGTCACATGACTACATCAATATACAAAATAAAAGACATGAAAACTTGAACATAAAATTTAAAACAGACGTGACGGTACGCAGCATGAAACACACCATACTTTTGCGTTCAGTTTTATTTACTGTAAAATACAGGAACGATATTTTGAGTCAAACTAAAATGTTTATTTCATCACAAAAGTTTCTCGAATGAATGCAGTCTCTTTCAAGGGACGCAAAACCATTAAAATATAATGTTTCATCCCATCTACATTTTTTCCCATAACCACGTCCCTTTAGGGGCTCCATAGAAATGATGTTCGCAACTCAATTTATGTTTGTAATGGGACGAATCTTCTGAATATTCAATGAAGGAAAGAAGTAGGGCAGGACTCATATTTTTTAAGGAAATCAAATGTATTAAACATGACAGAACTTACATTTTAGACTGTTCCAAAATCTACAGACCTTGCTAATGAATAATAAACTTTTTTTTTATTTTGATGTTTATTATAACATGAAGGCTTTTTATGTATTATTTATAACAATTAATTTGAGAATTTTGAGAAAATATTGTAGAAATAACATTTCATTTGAACTTTTGCAGTCATTAAATAATAAAGCATATCAGCATTTTGTCAGTGATCATCCACCCAGCTCTAGATCCGCCACTGAAAATCTCATTTCCACTGCACACTAATATGAAGTGGGAAAATCCCGGCATAATAAAGTGATTTTCTGATCCGCTCATTTGTTAGCGTCGAGTTCTTGGGGTTGTTAAAGCCTGTCCTACATGTGTGCATCTCAGCATGACACCAGGTTGATCTCAGGACATTAATCACGATTCTGAATCCTCTTTAGTCCGAGACTGGGCTTAATTTTCACCCGGGAGCTCAACAAAAGGCCTTTCTCAGAAGAGTCAGGGAGAAGAACGCACAGCTCATTTCATGTCTCTTTTTATTTCTCTTTAATTTTAGGCTTCGTAATAACTTTTGAGGCATATGTCGCTGTCTGGAACAATTAGGTACAGGTACAAACTCAGTCTGTATTCGGGATAATCTAACGGTTTTCTGCCTCGGTCAAAAGCGACGTGCTGCCTCACGACGACGCTGTGTTTCGTCGGCCCACTCATAATGTGCTGTTAATGAGAGCTAAAGCAGGCAGAGAGTAAGTCCAAAGACTATAGATGTAGAAAGACAGTTCACTCCTATTAGTTATAAATAGGAAAAACTGCAACGCTCAATATGGCAGATTATAAAACGGTGAGTTCCTGTCCTTGATTCTGATTGGTCAATAGTTGTGTTTTAGTCACAATAAAACACGGCTATGACCGCTTCACCCAACGGTTCTGTGTATCACTACACAACATCCTTAGAAACCACTCTTGGCAACATAAACTGTTTGTTCTAAGCTGAAATTGTTCATTGAAGCTTACTGTATTATGTAGAAGAGTATTGTGAGAAAGAGATCGAGTTAACGAGTTTATTACCTGCATTCAGATTTAGAATTTTCTTTCAGGTCAGTCCTATGGTCATAATAAAAAATCAGTTTAAATGTCCGATGTATTATCTTGTCCTTTTAACATTTAAAGGGTTTTCCCGTGACTGACAGTGCTAGTCAAAGCATTTGTCAGTTGTGTCTTGTTCCACGTTCACAACAATTCAGTCTTTTCAATGTAAAAGACTTTGTTACTGACTGACACACTCATAAAGACAGTCTTTGCCGCCATCTAATGGCGTAATAAGGAAACTTCTGTTGCCGTTCACGGTCAGGGACTATTTTTGTCCGGCGGAAGGAAGGCTTTAGTGAAAGCTTACTTAATAAAAGTTGCATTGATACATATTTTTGGGTTTAATATTTGTATTGTGTGGTAACCGTTTTATAAAAGCAATAAGGTACTCGAGGCTAGTGCTGTATCGAGAATAAGTCACGGCTGAAGGGGTTGCAGGCACGATGCGAAGGTTAGGTTTAACAGTATTTAAGCATAAGAAACAACATTTATGGTACAGCTCATGTCAGATTGTGTTGCTGGTTTGAAATATGTTATTTAATTGTGAGTTCACCAAGCAGTTTTTGAGATTTCAGGATTCCCCCATTCAAATAGATATAGGACTTGGTCTTGGATGCCCGAAAGAGCTGCCTGGAGCGTTTCCCAAAAGCATCGTTAGCCAACTAAGATCGCAAGTTCCGTCGTTATTAACATAGTTTAAAGATTTGGTGTTTCCTAAACATAGTTCAAACGAACATTCGCAAACTGCATCGCAAACTCGTGTGGTTGAAATGACTTCTCTCGAGCTGTGGGTAGAAGTATAGTTTCTTGTTTTTATGACATGTGGATTTAATAAATCGTTATCTTGAGCAAAATAAGCTGACATTAAGTATAATGTATATCTTATATTTTGAATTATGCAAATGTCGTTTAGCTACATATTTTAGTTTGTCAAGAGATTTGAAGCACCGTTTTTGAAGAGTGCGCATGTGCGTACGTGCTCTGGTACGAGCCTATGATTGAATTTGGAAATAAAGCAAAATAACTGAGAAAATGAGAATTAGTCCTCAGATGTCATGTCCGTAATTTATAACAAAAAATATAGCATTAATTCGATCTCAAACCGATTCACTTAAAGAAGCTATTACTCCACCACCTCCACGACAGGTTTGTGACAATACGGTTTCAGCAAACAGTCGTGACTAGCTAGTTGATTTGTTCAACGATGCATCGTACTATGGTAGTGAAGCAGCGAATTAAGTCGTTGTACAGGTTAAATGTCATTAAACATAACCGGACGATATTGTTCTGCTGGAGTGTTGTCGTCTGCCACTTTAAATGCTCGCGCTCTTTAAAATCAGGATGGCTGTAAATGTTTTTATCATTCATCAGCTGGAAAAAATGGTCTTAAAAGTAATTACAACTCTTGTGTCATTATCGTTATAGTTGTGGTGTGGATTCTGCTTCTTTTAAAAAAACTAAAAAAACAACCGTCAATAAGCCAAAAATGCTTTCGATAATGTTATTAAAAACAAAAAAAACTAAAACAGGAATATTCATTCGAGATGACTTGTATTTTTAGTAAACCACTTGGATCACTTGTATATTTGAACTTCTAATATGTCGCCCCATTTATACTTATGACGTAACTTCAATAGTTCAATTTGTGTTGCTTTATGGGACGAGTAGTTCATTCCCTCAAAAAAACGTCCTTTTCTCTGATCTTCAAGTACTTTCTTCTTCGAATCAAATGTTGCAGAGGTTCATGGATCGCAACTCTTCATCCAAGACTATTTGAAATCCCAATGGAGAAAATGAATGGGAAAAGCACTCCAAACTGCTATGTTTTCGGGTGAAATTGCCCTGCAAGTCAGCAGCGGCCTCTGTTTTGGTGCAGAAAAGCTCCAGGAGCCGCTGAAGCGACGGAGGACCTTGGTTGACATTCAGAGCCGAGGCTGTGATTGAGAGCTCCAGTAATTGCCTCTGAAAGCAGTCGAATGTTTTCATCGGCAGTTAAAGCGCAGCGGCCGAAGTCGTTACTTACTGAACCATGTAAAGATCCCGCCACCCCAGAAGCCGGCTGCATTAAGTTAATAATCACTTTCCCCTTTCATCAGGCTCTTTTTCGCTTTATTTAGGGAACGCCACACCACGCAGGACAAAGAGCGCCAGAGCCTGGAGAGGAACAAATAACACATTGTCAACAGATCGCATGAGTGAAGCGTTCATGCTCCATTGGACTCAATTATAATTTACTTCACCAATTCTACAACTTTAAAAGAGGCCAGAAATGATGCTTATTCATCCAGAGTCATGAAGGAAAGGCTTGAAAGGCCCCGAGTTACTTATCGAGTGCTGTTTATCTCTCATACATAAAATTACAGCTAGTTGAGAACTTTACATAAGGTAGTTTGAAGCAATATTGATTGACCTTCCCCTTGAGTTTGAGTTGACTTTTACTTTTAGAGTTGCAGATCAATCAAAACCGACCAAAAATCTTCCAATGAACAAATGATATACAGTACTATATGCCTCTTTGTTTTTTTAAGCACCACCTTCATTTTCCCAAGTATTCCAGCATATGGAAAGCTGCTCCGTCTCTGTTTAATCCCCACATGAGCTTTTGGAAAGCTGTCGAAATGCTGCTGATGTCTGCAAGAGCGATTCGTGTGACTTTCTCCCAAACCTGTGAATCAAAATAAAAAAAAACAACCCATTCGCATCCGTATCATCACGCACAGACTCGTCAGGCGACTGCAAGACCCTAATAATGCGTTTTTCATCCAAGATCATATTAGCATAATGTTGCAGCAAGTGAAAGTTACACGGTTGTCATGGTGAAGCCATCAAAGAGACATCTACCCTTAATATAGTATGAGCATATTACATTTACATATTCTGTTAGAGCGAAGAGATGTTTCACTAAAACACTAAAGTCTCTCCCGCAAAAGAAAGTGGCTTTCAAATTGGAAAGAGATGCTTTTACAGCAATATAAAAGCAGAAAGACTGAACTAAACACCTCACAGCATCAATATATATTTTTATGTGCTGGATTTAGAAAAGTAAAGAGGAGAGAATCTTCTAGCTGGGCCTAACGGGGTCATGCTAACAACCAAACCCCTTGAATTCGTCAGTATAGCAGAACAGAGGTCAAAGATCAAGCCCAAAAAATTACTGAAAGGTCAAGGATCGTAATGCACTTGCACACTTCCACACCTGAGCAGCTTGAAAAGTTGGACTGAGATTCAAAACATGTTTTTGCGGTTAAAAACACGAGATGCATATTTTAAAACTTGAGCTTCTTTTAACTTGAGCAGCGCATAGAACGTTGGATCATGCGCGAGATGCTGCAAAAGACGCGAGTCGTGGGTACCACGGTTAAAGACGTACGCTAATAAGGCATTTTCAAACTGCACAACATACAACAGGTTTAAAAATGCTTAAAGAAATAACCGACAACATCACATATTGCATGCAAAGTTATGGTGCCCACAAATATCATCAATAAAGCTGGCTTTCAAAAAAGAAAAATGATACAGACAAGCATGTAAGGAAATATTGTTTCAAAATTAAAATCGAAATTGCAATATTGATTAAAAAAATCATGATCATTTTTTGTCCATATCGCACGCCCCTAAAACTAATATGATAAACTGCGCCACATTTAAATGTATGCAAATACATTTTTTGATTAATTATTTCTTAAAAATACTAATTTAATTAAAGTTAAATCAAATATTACTGAAAACTTTCGAAAGGTTTGGTATGATATGAGCGTTTTATTTCAATAAAAGTAGTATTTTTAAGAATAATGTTTGTGTACATAGCGCCAACATCAAACAAATGTTGCAATTTAATTTAATAAATCAAAGCACACAAGTGAGGTTTCTCAGCTAAGATGTTCCCCGCATAAAGCTGTCGAATGACTTGGAATACAGTGCATGCAAACAATTTACATAAAAATGTATTCTGCTAACGTTTCATGAACTTTACTGCTGTTCGATTTTTTTTGTACTGTTTTTATCGTAACACTTTACAATAAGGTCTCATTTGTTAACATAAGCTAATGCATTAACTATCGCGAACTAACAATTAGTAATATATTTAGCATTTATTATTTTACCTTTGTTAATGTTAATGAAGGAAAAAAATATGAGATGTCAATGCCGTTATAAATTGTCAATGCTGTTGCGTTCTCTCGCAAAACCTTTGCATTCCCTCGCAAATGTTTCACATTCCCCAGAGAAAATTTGTGTTCGCTCGCAAAATATTTCTCGCTCGCCCGAGAACCTTTTGTTTTGCGGTCCCCCGAAAAACTTTGCATGAACATCAAATGTTTGCGTTCCCCCGAGAAACTTTGCATTCGCTCGTAAAATGTTTTGCGTTCCCCAGAGAAAATTTGTGTTCGCTTGCAAAATATTTCTCGTTCCCCCTGAGAAACTTTGCATTCGCTATCAAATTTTTATGTTCCCCCGAGAAACTTTGCGTTCGCTTGAAAAATGCTTGCGTTCCCTTGAGAAACTTTGCATTCGCTCGTAAAATGTTTTGCGTTCCCCCAAGAAACTTTTGTATTTGCTTGAAAAATGTTTTGCGTTCCCCAGAGAAAATTTGTGTTCGCTTGCAAAATATTTCTCGTTCCCCCTGAAAAACATTGCATTCGCTCGTAAAATGTTTTGCGTTCCCCCGAGAAACTTTGCGTTCGCTTGAAAAATGCTTGCGTTCCCTTGAGAAACTTTGCATTCGCTCGTAAAATGTTTTGCGTTCCCCCAAGATACTTTTGCATTTGCTTGAAAAATGCTTGCGTTCCCCTGAGAAAATTTGTGTTCGCTTACAAAATATTTCTCGTTCCCCCTGAAAAACATTGCATTCGCTATCAAATTTTTATGTTCCCTCGAGAAACTTTGCGTTCGCTTGAAAAATGCTTGCGTTCCCTTGAGAAACTTTGCATTCGCTCGTAAAATGTTTTGCGTTCCCCCAAGAAACTTTTGCATTTGCTTGAAAAATGTTTTGCGTTCCCCAGAGAAAATTTGTGTTCCCTTGCAAAATATTTCTCGTTCCCCCTGAAAAACTTCGCATTCGCTATCAAATTTTTATGTTCCCCCGAGAAACTTTGCGTTCGCTTGAAAAATGCTTGCGTTCTCTTGAGAAACTTTGCATTCGCTCGTAAAATGTTTTGCGTTCCCCCAAGAAAATTTTGCATTTGCTTGAAAAATGCTTGCGTTCCCCTGAGAAACTTTGCATTCGCTCGTAAAATGTTTTGCGTTCCCCCAAGAAACTTTTGCATTCGCTCGTAAAATGTTTTGCGTTCCCCCAAGAAACTTTTGCATTTGCTTGTAAAATGTTTTGCGTTCCCCAGAGAAAATTTGTGTTCGCTTGAAAAATATTTCTCGTTCCCCCTGAAAAACTTCGCATTCGCTATCAAATTTTTATGTTCCCCCGAGAAACTTTGCGTTCGCTTGAAAAATGCTTGCGTTCCCCTGAGAAACTTTGCATTCGCTCGTAAAATGTTTTGCGTTCCCCCAAGAAACTTTTGCATTTGCTTGAAAAATGCTTGCGTTCCCCTGAGAAACTTTGCATTCGCTTGAAAAATGCTTTGCGTTCCCTTGCAAAATGTTTGGCTTTCTCCTGAGAAACTTTATATTTCTAATATATATTTTTTCCACCACAATGTCTCTTTAGGGGCTCTGTACATGTTCATGTTGGGTCAAAGTGCATTAATAATTTTGACAGATAAGTTAAAAAAATGTATCAGTAAATATTAAATTAAAATTTACTACCATTAAGTAAAGTGTTACCATTTTTAAATGTGTTTGGCGAATAAGCAAACTAAGACCAACAAATTCAGTCAAAACATGCTAGTGGTAAAACTATGGTAAAACTCCTGCACATTTTATTCTAATGAATATCATATTTTAGCACTTATTGTGCACTTGGCTGTCAGTTTTTTTTGTACCATAATGATCCTTAATTCCTATTCAACGTTAATGGGGGAAAAAAAACAGCCAAGAAGCGAATCTCTCATCCTGTTAGTGTAGCTGTTACGCTAATGCCCTCCAATCAAATGAATAAATAATTTCCAAAACAATTACAGCTCTCTCAGACAATTTAGACACGCCTGTTTTTTTATGACGGTGGCAATTATAGGAGCGCTCATGTGTGCGAGCATGATTTTCTTGAGAGGGCACCTAACCGCACCAATAGAGGGTAAATAAAGGGCTAGTCAAACATTTAAAGAAGGCACACAATACCTTGGGATTAGGAAAAGTGGAGAGGGTGGCAATCACTTACAGACTGATGAAAGAGAGCAATTGAGCCATTCCTTCACCTGCTCACCGCTCTTGAATCTGAAACACAATGGTGTCCACGTATAGACTGAACGATCCTCAACACAAAGGTGTATTAAATCACTCAAGAAGGGGATTTAATTAACAATTCTTTCATTTCGACATGTGGTGCAGAGATAAGCATATTCCTCTACTGAAAGTTAGTCTGGTTTAGCTGATCTCCCTACTTAAATGTGCCCTAAACCTCTGTAAAACCATCAAAAGACATAGGCCTGACTAGATTGTCACTAGCCAAGACCAGCAATCACTTTAAGGCTAATTTAAGATAGTTAAGCTAGGTTCGCATCCAATGTCTTTCAATAACTTCCCAACATTTTCCACTATGGAATAGCATATATTGAAAAAACAAAACAAACAACAACAAAAATTTTTATTAGCCTGATTAACTAGTAGGGTTTAATAGTTTTAGAGAAGTTTGAGACTAGTTGTAACCAGCTTATGTTGTTTTTACCATGACTTTAGGATGTATTTTGCTTCATTTAAATACTTCATTATATATGCTACATTGTTTGGCATGCTTCGATAAGTAGTTGTAGTAACAAATCTTTTTGCGAGTTTGGAGTGGGAAACAGCTAAGAAACCTTTCAGAAAAGCTTTTTGCAATTCCATTTTTGTCAATGCTAATGCACATTGGACTTTGGAGAGACTTTAGGATTATGCTTCATTTAAATATTTCATTTTATGCTACATGGATTAGCCTCTGTTTAGCTGCATTTAGCATGTTACAATTATTATTAGTAGCACATATTTCCCAGAAACTCCAACAAATGTCATTCTGTGAGAGTTTGCGGTGGGAAATGGCACAAAAGTCACATAATACACCTTCAAGGCTTGGACTTTGGAAAGCTTGGATTTTTAACTCGACTTTAGCATGTAACGCATACTTAATTTAATGTTAAATGGATTGGCTTCTGTTTAGCATATGCTTCGTTTAGCAGTAGTAGTACCAAATCTTTCCCAGAAACTCCTACAAATTATATTCTGTATGAGTTTTGAATGGGATTTTATTTTATTTTTTTAATGGCGCAAAAGTCAGAAGCTACACCTTCGAGAATTGAACTTTGGGAATCTGTCGTCTAGCATTCAACAGACCCTGAAAGTCTCCGAAGTGACAATAAAACAACAGTGGTTCCTCCACATCTGATGCCCTCAGTAAAGCTGAATTTGGCAGGAGTTGTTCTTTGTAAGGAGATGTGCTGCGTCGACCCCATGCGTCCCAGCTGGAGTCCCTGGTGGCGGCTTAAAAAAGTGCAGCTGACATTGAGTGGAGTTCAGCGGGCCTCCATCTGCACCCGCGTCTCCCACCGGACCCTTTTGCCCAGCAAACCTTCCTGACTGCGCTCCACATTCAGCCATACAGCCGTTTGACTTCGGCTCCCCCCCTCTGCTCCCGTGAGAATTCCTCTCGGCATTGACAAATGCGCACACATTGCGCTCTGGCTGACGGTTTCATTTGTATTTATGCGACTCCCTGGGTAACCCTTAAAATAACTATTGAATTTACAGTGTAGGACAACACAGACTCCCTAGAACATGCGGAAATGAAAATGAGACCCGAGTAAGCGGCCCCTTCGATTTCCACGTCTATGCAAAATGGCGTGAGGATGCTGGACATGCTCTCCATAAATCAATCTTTTGTCTTTCGAGTGTAGGTGCGTTTGTGACTGACAGGTTCAATTTGCTTGACCTTGGCTTTCCTTTACATGCACCAAATATATAAACGAGGGGCAGAAGCCGAGACACATCAATCCATCATCAGGGACGGCTCATTTATTCAACACCACTGACTGTAAACGGCATCCTTATGAAAATCTACCATAGTCCTCACTTAGTAAATGTTACGATGGTAAAACCATGGTAAACTGAATCTTATCCACCAAACTGGCAAAGTTACTGTATTCAATGCTACTGAACCATGGTAAAATAAATATTTTCTACCAAACTAGCATAATTACTGCAATCAGTGTTACCATAGTAAAGTTAATATTTTCTACCAAACTAGCATAATTACTGCAATGTTACTAAGGTAAAACCATGGTAATATTGTTTGCATAGTTACTGCAAAATCATGGCACATAAAATCTTTTCAGCCAAACTACTGCCATTAATGCTACACTCTAAAAAATGCTGGGTTAAAAACAACCCAAGTTGGGTTGAAAATGGACAAACCCAGCGATTGGGTTGTTTTAACCCAGCGGCTGGGTTAAATGTTTGCCCAACCTGCTGGGTAGTTTTATTTAACCCAAATATTGTTTAAAAATTACTGTATTTCTTGCTTAAAATGAACCCAAAATATGTTGGAAATTAACATTTATTAATATGTTTAATAAACAAACATTTATTAATACTTTTTTTGAATAATATTTAAACAATAAACATTTATTAAATTGCTTATTAATAAATGCTCATCTTTTTGATTATTATTGTTGCCTCTAGTAATTATGAGTCTGATTTTTAATTTCCAACCTATTTTGGGTTCATTTTAAGCCAGACATATAGTAATTTGTAAACAATTGTTGGGTTAAATAAAACTACCCAGCAGGTTGGGCAAACATTTAACCCAACTGCTGGGTCAAAACAACCCAATCGTTGGGTTTGTCCATTTTCAACCCAACTTGGGTTGTTTTTAACCCAGCATTTTTTAGAGTGTACTATGGCAAAACCATGGTAAACTGAATCTTATCTACCAATGTTACAATGGTTAAACCATGGTACATAATTTTTTTCTGCCAAACTAGCACAGATGACGCCATTAATGTTACTATGGTAAAACCATGGTAAACTGAATCTTTTTAACCAAACTAGAACGATTACTGCAATCAATGTTACGATGATAAAACCATGGAAATATTTCTGCAAAACTAACATACAGCAAACCAATGTTACTATGGCAGAATCATGGTATATAAAATATTTTCTGCCAAACTACTGCCGTTAATGTTACTATGGTAAATCCATGGTAAAGTTAATCTTTTCTGCCAAACTCTTATGGTAAAACCATGGTACATCAAATATTTTCTGCCAAACTAGCACAGATACTGCCATTAATGTCACTATGGTAAAACCATCAAATCGTGAATCAAATCTATTCGGTCAAATTAGTTACCATTAATGTTTCTATGGTAAACTTGTGGTAAATTGAATTTATTTTCATGCCAAGCCACTATTACTACAGTAATACCATGGTAAGTGTATTTTAATTGCTGAATTAGCAGAGTTACTACACTAAAATGTAGAGGAAATAATAATGGCTTATTTTCGTGACTTAATGTTCACAATTAAAGCAATTAATGACATTTTCTCTACATGCACGCCGTTTCTGTACTTTCTCAAACACAGTGCTGTGACAAACTCAAGTATTATTTTCATTGGTCCTCTGGTCTATAAATGTGCTATGGAGGAAGGTGTTCATGACTGCAACACTGCTTGACATGAATCACAGCGGCACAGCAGATGTTGGAGCTGAAATGTATAGCAGAGGTTAGCTCTCCCCTGTGACTTCTCTCGTATAATTTTTGCACTCGTCAGGGACTGTGTACTGGAAAGAGGGACCACTAGCATGCTAACAGCTGCGCTGGACTGACAGATGTGAACTCTTCTCACCCATGGGCCGCAGCTGTTTCTGCATCTTCCAGTGAAGCACTGCTGTCCGTGTTTGTGTCGCTGTCGCTAATGAGCCCAGTCATGCACAAAAACACATCCTATCCTGCTAAGAGCAACAATGCTTGTGTAGGTGTGAACGCGCTAACAGATAATTGTGTCACTTCCGAATTCGAGAAAAATCACACTTTTTGTTTTGTTCAACGCTCATCAAACGATCACATAGGCTTTAGCACGTCGCTAAAAAGAAAACATTTGGAATGGGCTTTTCTTACAATCTTTATCTGTCTCAAATGTAGATGCACTTGCTAATTCAAAGCGTAAGTGGTACAGCGTGTTTTGGGAGGTTTGTTAGTATTAGCTAAGATCTTGAGTAGTTTTTAATGCATTTCTGTGTGGTTGCTAGTTTGTTTAGGGTGAATACTACGGTGTTTTGGCACTGCTAAGTGTTGATTGTTTTTAACATTTATGTGCAGTTTTTTTTGTGCATTTCTGTGTGATTGCTATAGGGTATTCTGGGTTGCTACAACAATCCCAAGTGTTAGCTAAGGTGTTATGCATAGTTTTAGCGCATTTCTGTGCAATTTTATAGGTTGTTTTGGATGGTTGCTACAACATTGCTACGTGTTAGCTAAGGCGTTGAGTTGTTTTTAACATTTCTGTGTGGTTTCTAGGGTGTTTTGAATGGATGCTAAAACAGTGTTTTGCATGTTTTTTTTTTACGCATTTTGTTAAGTGTTAGCTAAGGTGTTCTGCATAATTTTTAATGCACTGTATAGGGTATTTAGAGTGGTTGCTAGGGCATTGCTAATTGTTAGTCCACTTTCAAATATATTTTTCCTAATAATTTACTCACCCCCATGTCATCCAAGATGTTCATGTCTTTCTTTCTTTGGTCGAAAAGAAATTAAGGTGAAAACATTCCAGGATTATTCTCCTTATAGTGGACTTCAATGGCCTCCAAACAGTTGAAGGTCAAAATTACAGTTTCAGTGCAGCTTCAAAGGGCTTTAAACGATCCCAGACGAGGAATAAGGGTCTTATAGAGAAACGATCTGTCACTTTCGAAAAAAATGTAAATGTATATGCTTTATATAAACAAATGATCGCCTTGCACGTGCTTCCGCCAAAACCGCACTTTCGTATTCTTCAAAAAGTTTACGCTGTATGTCCTACACCTTCCCTATTCTACTTATGGAACGAATGCGGCGCCAGTTCCGTTTTTTCCCTATGTAGAATAGGGAAGGCGTAGGACATATACGGAATACGGAAAGCGGAAGCACGTCCAATGCGATCATTTGTGTTTATAAAGCATATACATTTGTATTTTTGTAGAAAATGACCGATCGTTTCGCTAGATAAGACCCTTATTCCTCGTCTGGTATCGTTTAAAGCCCTTTGAAGCTGCACTGAAACTAACATTTGGACCTTCAACCGTTTCGAGGCCATTGAAGTCCACTATAAGGAGAATAATCCTGGAATGTTTTCATCAAAAACCTTAATTTCTTTTCGACCGAAGAAAGAAAGACATGGTTATCTTTGATGACATGGCGGTGAGTAAACTATCAGGAAAATTTTATTTGAAAGTGGACTAATCCTTTAATGTTTTGAGTAGTTTTTAACGCAGTTGCTGAGGTGGTCGATTATTAGCAAAAGTAAAAAAAATAGTCTCTAGATGTGGCTTGGGTCCATATTTGTGTATTTACCTCCATTTCATCCTGACAAGTAAAAACCAGCTAAACCTCACTGAACCTTTTTAACATTTGTCAAACTCACATGCATGTCGTATCCAGGCTGTGCCAGCAGCTAATGCTTGTGTCCATCGCCGTTTATCAGGGATGACCTGGATATGATTTGATGTGGCGGTGAGGTGCATTAAGCCTTCCTGCAGTGAGGGAGGGGGCGGCGTTGTCCGAGCTGCCCTTGACTGGAGGACGCAGCCGGCTACATGCTGGGCTACGTCGGGCCGCGGATCGCTGGAGTGATGGTTCCATTAAGCCCTTCTGAGATGGGCCAAGAGACAGAGGATGCTGGGAGGGCAGTCAATCACCACCCGGCCTCTGTTCACTCTCACTGGCCTCCAGTCAGACGGAATGACTTGTGATACAGACGATAATCAATTTGTGGCCCACCGGCCGCTGATCTAAGAACAGGTGAGGTCCACGTCTGTGCCAAAGCTCTGATGAAGGTAACATACAACAGCAGATTAAGCGATTCATCTTCACTCTGTCCGCTTGGTCCTTGGGTGTCCGTTGTGGACAAACCTGAGAGGGTAAAGCACATAAAACCAACAGATGGCTGATACCGTTGGGAAGGTCCAACCGAAATGTCACTTTATCTTATTGGATGCTATTGATTATTACATTCAGTTGGAATCAGGTCCCAGTCTCGCTCTTGATACGCAATGATGGTCACAAAGATTTAAGTCAAAATCACTATATGGTTGTACTACCTTAAGGATGTATGTGTATCTAAACTAAATTGGTAAAGTATTAAAACCATAGTGAGTAGAGATTTTTTGAAGATCACTGGAATGTACTATTTGAGTTTTCTTCCTCAAAATTTCATGTTTAATTCAATGTCTTTATTAGTTGTGAAATTTACTAGCAAGTTCTTAGTTAAAATTCTTTCTGCACCAATTTTTTTTCCCAGTGTAGTTTTTTTTAATATCAATATTGCTCATACAAATTATAAACCCATTTGTGCAACACCCACTTTCTGGCAATAATCTTTATAGGAAGAATCTGAGGTATCAGGTGGTCCGAGAAAAAAAAACACTCAGAACACATAGAATGCCCTGGAAACCACTTAAAAAAACGTAACATTGCTCTTTTTCCTGGGAGATTGGGTTTATTCCACTTTTACGATTAAACAACGACCGAGCAAACACCCAGAACGCCCTAGCAACCATATAACATGCTAACGTGCTATAACATGACTCTAAACACCTTAGCAACCATTTTACAATGCATTAGAGAGTTTTGCATGGGCAAACACCAATTGCAAAAACCTAGTTGCCACTTACATTGTTTCAAATATTCTGATCTAAAGTTTGTTAAACTGACTTGAGTAAAAGCTATTATTACAAAATGCATAAAAGAAAGTGTTAAAAAAAAAAATAATAGGTTGGTTAAGGAACATTCATACCAAGGACGATAACTATAACAATAACTAGTGTTAACAATCTTTCTGACTCTATGAGAATAGTAGTTGTGTCCGCAACATGAATATAATGATAATGACACACAGGAAGGATATTGTTGGAATCACTTTCAGAATTATTTTTTCCAGCTGATGAACAAGAAAAACATTGAGCCAATCAGAATCCATCCTGATTTAAAGAGCTAGAGCATTTAAAGTCAGCATGAAACAGAAGTTGCGCTAGCCTTTTTTCTTCCCTATTGTGCTGTATATCCGAGTGAAACGGCCTCTGGAACAAGAACAAATGGCTTGATTTTGTCTGTGGGGAATTGATTGGATGGTTGTGGTTTGCTATTGGTGGATCTCATGTGAGTGACAGGTTGCCCCGCCCTCGTCATCAGAGAAGAGATGTCTTGCTAGAGGGAGAGGAAGTTATTCTAATTCAAGATTACATGATTACAACATTAGCGTCCGTAATATAGTTATCAATATGGTTATTCTTGGTGTGAATGGGCCTTTATAGATAAAGCAAGACGAAAACCATCACTGTTTTGTACCTGTAAATGCAGATGACAAAGATATCATTGGGATGTATTCATGTTAGTGCATTAATGAGTTCACCTTCCATCCTACCAGAGCGAAGCACCACACAGGAGTAATAATCCACCCAAACCCATTGTGCACGACACAACTTTGGCTCCTCGCAGCTAGAGAAGACTCTTTTCTGTTAGCCTTTCATTTCTGTTCAGGCTTTGTGAAAGCCACCAGAAGCCTCAAAAGCTGCAGGCCCCGGGTCCCCGTCGAGCCCTTTCATGCAGAGATAAACAGGCAGGCATCGGATTTAATTCAAACATATAGACGTGTCTGTCGCCGGCTAACGGAATTGAACACTTTTCGCTGCTGTTTGACGGCGCTTGTTTGCCTGGGGACCAGAAATCCCAGTTCAATCCGGAGACTCTTTTGGCTCCGGCATAAAGCCACTTTCACAAACAGCCCTCGTTGACGCCTTTTGCTGAAGTTCTGGCACAGATCGTGTCTGTCGTGACCCAACAATAACGGGATTTGTGGAAGGCGAGCCAGAGTTTCAAGGACAGCGGGCGACGCCGTCTGATGTGGGGTCCTTAGAAGCAAAGACGACCCATGAATGCACACTCCATCATTTCAAACATAAGCTCAATGCATTGACAGTAAAAGCACAACCTATGCGAACGCAGTGATAGAATGGGGTCAGGTTAGTCGCGGTCACCTAAAGTTGACTGAGGAATACGTTAAACAAGTGGTAGCAGAGCTAAGAATCGATGGAAAATAGTCTTAGCTGTGGTTCTCGCTTTCCTCCGTCACCCCGGGGAATCAGAGAAACATATGTGCAGATGTGTCAATATCAGCAACATCTGGCTCTTGTCAGCAGATTTTGGCCTGCGGGGGGTCGGGAGAACTGAGATTGTCAAGAAAGCATTGATTTGTGGTGGGGCTTTACTTAAAATGAAAGCACTGGTTGAATAACAATGGAGAGCATTGTTTATTTGCTAATAATTAGCATTGCTTATAGCAAGCTGCTAACTTTGAATTTTAAACAAAGAAAGAGCAAGTTAGTTAACAGCTAGCAACCACACATATCACCCTAAACGACTTTAAAAACATTTCTTTAAAAATTATTTTTACTATAGTAAGCATAATTTAACAGTTTACTACTATGAGCATTGCTAATTTGCTAATAGCGAGCTGCTATTTTTAAGGATTAAACATTGAAGGAGCTAGTTAGCTAACACCTAACGACCACCCATAGCTATCACATAACTAAGTTACCATGTGCTTCTAGAAATGTGAAGTGAAAAAAAAAAAGTGTTTTCTAAATCATGGATCAAAATACATTCATCGCGTTCATGACATCACATATAACAAATGTAGCCTAATGTAATCAAAACATTTAAAAAAACATGCATCACATAAAAAAAAAAAATGTTTACCATGATAAGCACATTTTCAACGGTTTCACTACTATGAAAATTAATTCATGAAAAACAATACATCACTAATAAATCATTATGGGATAGAATAGCATTGGTTGGATAACCGCGCAGAGCATTGCTAATTTGCTAATAATTAGCATTACTAATAGCAAGCTGTTAACTTTAAGTATTGGACACTGAAATGTCACATGACATGACATGAGCAGCTAACAACCACATAGCAACATGCTAAAAATGACTTTGAACACTGTACATCCTAGCATTGTAGCAACTACCGCTAATATTTGCTTTTAGAGATGTGATAAAAGAAAAATCTTGTAAAGAAATTGTTTCCCTAATCATGGAAAATCAGTTGGTAAATTAACAAAAAACCTGCACCACATTCATGACAACACATATAACAAATTTGGCACAATATAATAAAAAAAACTTAAAAAAATAAATTTTCAACAGTCTGTTAGTATGAAAATGAATTCATGGAAAATAACTCGCTAATAAATTATTATGGGATGGAACAGTACTGGCTGGATTACAGTGCAGAGCATTGCTAATTTGCTAATAATTAGCATTGCTAATAGAGGGTTTGCATCGACGTCACTTTCCCGCCGAAAACGCGCTCCCTCAGCTGGACTGAGTGGCAAAAGAACCTGCTGCGTGACTGGATTTAATAGGGGAAACTGCGAAAACGCGAGTAAAACTAACGATTACACTAAAGGTTGGGCTCGAAAGTGTTCTTTACAACTTGTCAAATAAACCTAATCCATGGATATTGACATGCAGCCAGGAATCGTGTTTCCTGACATTATGTGTGCCTGATTTGATCGCTGGGGAAATACATAAAGCAAATCTGCCTGTGAATATTTTATATAACTACAATATAGGTAGGTTTAAATCCGTGTAATCACTTATATCAATGTTATATATCGTCATATTGTCCAGCCCTAAAACATATAGTTTTATAGTATAGTTTTTGTCAGTGTTGTTTTAAAAACACCCAATAATGCAGAATATAAGATAGTAAATATTTAATTGATCAGTTGTCAACACAATATATAACAATACAATATATACGGTATGATTTTACCTCAAAGTCCAACAATTTGACAAAATGATAACTGCAAATCCATGTTTCTCTGCTGGAGTCCAGCCGTTTCTGTGAATTGCAGTGATCCATTTGCTTTTTTTTCTGTTGCTTTCTGCAGTTTTTAAATATATACCTCAGATTTTGTGTCAAAGCTATTTGTACAGTCAATCACATAGCTCTTTCCCGTTTTGGATGTGTTTTGTGTGTTTTTCGCGACATTCACGCTGAAAACCAATGCTGCCACTCAGTCTTTTGCCACTTAGTGGGCGTGACCGCAGTCGTAACGGTCGATGGTGACGTCACGTGCATACCCTCTATAGCAAGCTATTAACTTTAAGTATTAAAGAGCTAGTTAGCTAGTTATTTATCTAGCAAACACTCATTACTAGCAACTGCAAACTACATAGAAACACGCTAATAAACACTTTGAATTTACTTCGTGACCATTAAAAAAGTATGCTCTATATAGTATAAACGAAATTCAGACATACTACATCTGCCAGGTTGTTACTTTCACATGACCTACCAGCGTCAGTTGCGTCGCTTCACCTCCATTCATAAATCCTCTCCCGTGGCCTCATGGGATAGTAAAGTGTCCATCGAATGCACACTTCAGAATCTTGCCGGAAGTAGTAGGCCATCCGGGGACTTGGAAGTAGTAGGCCATCCGGGGACTTTTCGCCAACTGTTTTTCGAATACTCTGTATTCAGACATACTGTTTTTCGAATATTTACATTTACATTTATGCATTTGGCAGACGCTTTTAGCCAAAGCGACTTACATTGCATTATACTATACATTTGTATCGGAGTATGTGCAATCCCTGGGATCGAACCCATGACCTTGGCATTGCTAGTGCCATGCTCTAACCACTGAGCTACAGGAAAGCTCAGTGTATACTGAGCTTTCCTTGCCTACAATACTATATTGTAGGCAAGNAGTTATTATTGCTCCATCTGCCATTTTTCGCTGTTGTTCTTGCTTGCTTACCTAGTCTGATGCTTCATCTGTGCACAGATCCAGACGTTAATACTGGCTTGTGTAATGCCTTGAACATGAGCTGGCATATGCAAATATTGGGGTCTTGCATATTAATGTTACGTAACAGTCGGTGTTATGTTGAGATTCGCCTGTTCTTCGGAGGTCGTTTAAACAAATGAGATTTATATAAGAAGGAGGAAACAATGGAGTTTGAGACTCACTGTATGTCTTTTCCATGTACTGAACTCTTGTTATTTAACTATGCCAAGGTAAATTCAATTTTTGAATCAAGGGCACCTTTAAGTATTAAAGAGCTAGTTAGCTAGTTATTTATCTAGCAAACACCCATTACTTGCAACTACATAGAAACGCGCTAATAAACACTTTGAATTTACTTCGTGACCGTTAAAAAAGTATGCTCTATATAGTATGAATGAAATTCAGACATACTACATCTGCCAGGTTGTTACTTTCACATGACCTACCAGCGTCAGTTGCGTCGCTTCACTCCCATTCATAAATCCTCTCCCGTGGCCTCATGGGATAGTAAAGTGTCCATCGAATGCACACTTCAGAATCTTGCCGGAAGTAGTAGGCCATCCGGGGACTTTTCGAATACTCTGTATTCAGACATACTGTTTTTCGAATATTTACATTTACATTTATGCATTTGGCAGACGCTTTTAGCCAAAGTGACTTACATTGCATTATACTATACATTTGTATCGGAGTATGTGCAATCCCTGGGATCGAACCCATGACCTTGGCATTGCTAGTGCCATGCTCTAACCACTGAGCTACAGAAAAGCTCAGTGTATACTGAGCTTTCCTTGCCTACAATACTATATTGTAGGCAAGTATTCGATTTCAGATGCAGCATTTGAACATCTTAGATCTTGTTGGCGACCTACTACAGCCTAGCATTGTAGCAACTACCGCTAATTTTTGCATTAGAAAATGTAAAAACAAAATCTAAAGCACAGCTAGAAATGTAATTGACAACAGAAAATATAAATAAAATAAAAACTAATTCAAAATGATTTTCTTCAATGTGAATTACAGGAGAAACAAGGACATTTTTCTTTTCTTAAGCCTCATTCTGTGCACCAACTTCCTGTCAACCTTCAACGCCTCCTGCATTTAGCCGGCTGTCAGCCATATGTAGAACTCCTTGGGTTCTGACGGGGTGGAGAATCTATCAGTGCTGTTTACCTTGTTTAAGGAATCTGAGGCGTTCGGCAGGAAGCCCGTCTGTTTGAATATCCGTCAGCACCTATAGAGCGGGCTGCTGCCCGTCCTCAGGGAGCCTTCAGGTGAAACCGAGCGAATGCTTTGTGTCAGGAGGATATTAATATTTCCTTTGCGTCTAATGTCCATTATGGGAACTGTGAGTCAAGCGGCAGGTCGTCATCTCCTGCTGCCATTCGATACGACAAACGCCGCACCACACCAGTCAAACACATCTATTATCCTGTTTTTTCATTTCCCCCCATGTTCAATCATGACTGACACACAGACCCTTTTGTAGACATCAGATCTAACTGCCTGTTGGGACACACGCTGACAAAGACAAAGAGGTAAACATATTAGCATATAGCGCGACGAGTGTTGATATTACTCTAGCACCACAATTGTTTTGGTTGTCATCTTATTCAAACAGTCAAATTATCTTCAGGAGACATTAATGGGGAGCTTAATATTCAACAACCTGTTGTTGTGGCTAAGTTGCTACAAAGTACCTAAACAGAAAGAGTTCTAGCTGAGCTAACAGTGTTCTTCTGTAGTCGGTTTTCTCTTTCAGATCAGCAGAGCAACAGTTTAAAGAAAATCCCACTAAAATGTTAGCGAACCTATTGTAGTGGCTAATATTATAACACAAACCGTTCTAGATGTGATAACAGTCTTCTTCTATAGTTAGTTTTCTCTTTCAGATTAGCGGAATGACTCGCTAGACATGAGATGAAAATCTCGCTAGACATGTTAGCTAAACTATTGTAGTGGCTAACATTATAAAAAGCATGTGAACAAACCGTTCTAGATGCGATAACAGTCTTCTTCTATAGTTAGTTTTCTCTTTCAGATTAACGGAGCGACAGTTTGAAGAAAATGTAGCTAAACATGTTAGCTAAACTAGTGTAGTGGCTAATATTATAACACAAACCGTTCTAGATGCGATAACAGTCTTCTTCTATAGTTAGTTTTCTCTTTCAGATTAGCGGAGCGACAGTTTGAAGAAAATCTCGCTAAACATGTTAGCGAACCTATTGTAGTCGCTAATATTATAACACAAACCGTTCTAGATGCGATAACAGTCTTCCTCTATAGTTAGTTTTCTCTTTCAGATTAACAGAGCGACAGTTTGAAGAAAATGTAGCTAAACATGTTAGCTAAACTATTGTAGTGGCTAATATTATAACACAAACCGTTCTAGATGCGATAACAGTCTTCTTCTATAGTTAGTTTTCTCTTTCAGATTAGCGGAGCGACAGTTTGAAGAAAATCTTGCTAAACATGTTAGCGAATTTATTGTAGTGGCTAATATTATAACACAAACCGTTCTAGATGCGATAACAGTCTTATTCTATAGTTAGTTTTCTCTTTCAGATTAGCAGAATGACAGTTTGAAGAAAATCTCGCTAAACAATTTTGCTAAATTTAGCTAAGCTGTTATTGTGGTTAATAAGTATGTGAACAGAAACGTTTCTAGTTACGCTAACGGTCTTCTATAGTCAGTTTTCTCTTTCATGTTTGCGGAGCAACAAAGAGAACCTTGTTAAACAAGTTAGTTAAACTGCTGTTTATAGCTAGCTAGCATAATAATAATGACCCCCTTGAGTGCTAAAGTTTGTTAGCACCACGTAAATGACAGAACTGCTCACTTTCAAAGCGCTGGTTAACTATTTGTTTACTTGCGTAAAATGTGTTTCTAGCCTTAATGCTAGTAACAGATGCTGTTAAATAGCCTCCTAACAACACCTTACTTCAATTTCACAACATTATTTGAAGTTTAAAATAGCTGTTTATTTAATTTGGTGCTTTAAATGTTATTTCACAACCATTTGTCCCTGAGCATAAAGTGCAAAAGTAATTTTCTGGAATTTGTGCTGAATTAGCTCAGGTTGAAGAGGAGTGATATCAGTTTATCTTCCCCGCTACACTCACAAATGCTTATTTTAGTTTTCAAAAAAAGCTAAATTACACCACATCAGTGCATTTAACAAACACAAGATGCCATTCGCAGTTTATTTATGTGAGGATGCCTTTCCATACAGTCAAGAAAAGCAACTTGACTTTTTCAGGAATCAATTGGTCACTAAAAATAATTGTTCTATACCAAAATGGAGCCCAAGTTTGAGTTTTGCAGTGGATTATTTACCTCCTGAAAAACCACATACACCAAACTGTTGGCAAGTAGCCTAAAACAACACCTAAAGAGCTATTTGGTTACATTATTTCATCCCCAAATGACATCAGCTGAAAATAATAGGTATAACGTTTGCAAGTTGGACCTTAACATGCAGGCAGGCTATTTACTATACTTCACATGCCCTCAGTCCTGGAAAACAAAACAAACAAACAAAAAAAGCCATTCAGCGGTTGAATTGTGAGTAAAAAACTAGCCTTGCTGCCTTCGTGCGGTTTGTTATTGTGGTAGAGCGCTGTCAGAAACTGCACACAGGTGATCTGACCTGACGGGAAGACCTCTGGTCCGCTCCACGGACACCTGCTGCGATTGTTCCCCGGTCGCCCGTCACACGAGTTGCATTGCGTTGCTCTTGACAGACTGTGCCAAAATGGCCCGTGGTCACGTCCGTGTGCACATGATTTCACGTCGCTGCTCCTGGTGTTGATGTAATTTCTGCAGCTCGCACGTTTATCCTTCATAATTGGTTTTCTGCGCCGCTGCGAATGAAGAAAAAACAGCCTGAGCGTGTATTCGTGTCTAATGCTCTATTAAGGAAAAACACACACACGCACGTTGGGCCGCAACGGGAGACGTCAATAGAGAATTCAAACATATCTCTGCGGATAAACACTTAAAGCCTTCATTTACATTTGCTGCATGCTTTATGATACCATCAGGAAACAATGAATGTAGAAGCGATTAGCCTGCGCTTAAAACGAGGCCCGCTCGCTTAATGTGTTTTATAGCGCGCGCATCTAAACAAATATTTGTTGTTCGATTAAGGCTGCAAGACTTTAACGGACAAATTGACCGGATGTGAACCGCCTAAAGCCAGAGGAAAAATAATAACGATGCTAAGTCATTAAAGTTTTCTCAATTTGTGTCCACAATAAAATCATTGCACACACACACACACACACACAGCCTATATGGGCCATTCTGTAGAATGAGTTGGAAATGTGGCCTTTTTCCACAGATTGTGAATGTATGCAAATAGTATAAGATACACATTTCTAGTAATTGTGCAGTTAATTCTCATGTTGTATTTTCAGAAAGTTTTGGAATATTTTTCCTCTCCCCAAATTTGTCATTACCGAAACACAATAATAAATCATTTTATAAGAAGGGTTGCATTGACCTGTTAAGATTTTGTTTGCATCTACCTTGTAAATATATTTTTTGCCATTTAAAAAAAAAGTTGTCACAGGTAAATCAATAACAATTACAATTTTAACAATATTTCAAGTGTAATTTATGAGATTTGTTGTATTTTGAATCCAATCTTTCTCTGTAAAAGTCATAAAGTGTATCATACTTTACATACATTCGTTTGAATATACATTGAACCAAACACTATAATAACATCTTAGTTGATAATTCAATGTACTTTATTTTTGACAAAACATCCCATGTTTCGGTCGTGACTGCACATTTTCGGTAATGACAGTAATGTGTTGGTAATGACCACATCATGTTACAGAATTTAACTCGCATACTAAAACACTAATGATTTGCATAACTGCATTAAAATTTAGTTTATTTTCCCCAAATAAACGATTATGTGTTCCCTTTTGTCACTACCAAAACAATGATGTCACAACCGAAACATGTGGTGAAGTTTCGGTAGTGACAATTTTAGACACTTTTGAGCCGCTCAAAGATGCTGATCAGCACATGGTTATCTAGCACAGTTCTGAACAGTTGTACACAGAAAAACTAAATTTTATTGAATAACCCCCAAAAAACAATGATGTCACAACCGAAACCTCACGTTTTGGTTGTGACTGTTTCGGTAATGACAATTTTCAATACTTTTGAGCCGCTCAAAGATGCTGATCAGCACATGGTTATCTAGCACAGTTCTGAACAGTTGTACACAGAAAAACTAAATTTTAACACCCCAAAAAATGTTCTTAATTACAGAAAAAAAGTTTGGTAGTGACGTTCCTCAAAGTTACACACAGATTTTCAGACTTTTGTACACATTTTAACTCAGAATGATGGATCTATCTACTCTGAAAGAGAGGCTGTGAGAGGGAGGGACACAGGAATATTTCCTGATCAGAAATGTAGAAGTGTGTTAAAATCAGTCGGGCAGTTTTTTGTACGTCGGTCGATTAAGTTTCCTCAGTGTGTTCCGCACCGTCGGCTGAAGTTGGTCCTCGTCTGCTTTTTTTTGGCCAATCAACACGTCGGCCCATCTGATCATTCTGGGGTCTGTTTCGCAAAAGCATCGTAAGCCAACTAACATCGCAAGTTCTGTCGTTACTTACAAGGTTCATCGATTTGGTGTTTCCCGAAACCATAGTTCACACGAACATTCGCAAACTTGTGTGGTTGGAACGACAGCTCTCAAGCTGTGGTTAGAAGCATAGTTTCCTGTTTTTATGACATGTGGACTTAATAAATCATTATCTTGAGCAAAATAAGCAATCTGACATTAATGTATATCTTTTATTTTGAATATGTCATTTATATGTTTTAGTTTGTCAAGAGATTTAAAGCACCGTTTTTGAAGAGTGCGCATGTGCGTACGTAGAACAAGCATTTGATGTAATCTGGAAATAAAGCAAAATAACCAGGAAAATTAGAATTAGTCCTCTAATGCCATGTCCGTAATTTATAGCAGAAATTCTAGCATTAATTCGATCTCAAACGGATTTATTTAAAGAACTTATTACTCCACCACCTGCGTGACGTCATTCACCAACGTGGCTGAACGACAAGTTTGCGACAATACGGTTTCGGGAAACAGTCGTGACTAGCTAGTTGATTTGTTCAACGATGCATCGTACTATGGTAGTTCAGCAGCGAGTTACATCGTTGTTCGGGAAGCGCACCCCAGATTGGCTGTTCAGCTACTGCCACCTGCTGGAACGGAAAGGCATTTCATCTTACGCAGGCGCAGAACGGACATGCTACTTGGTGTGTCAGGGCAACTTTTGACACAGACGCTGCCGACGTGAACCAACCCCGCAGTCTGCTTTCGTCGTCACTAGTTCGTTGGCATCGGCTTGGTGTGTTCCTGCCTTAAAACATTCACTGTTTCGGTAGTGACATGAAAATGCGGGACACATTTTTTAACAAAAAGTTTCATGATTTAAAAATATAAAAAAAAAAATTTGGGACTTCAAAGTCAAAAATATATTTTTAAAAACAACAATTTAGGGGTTAGGGTTCGAGACAGCCACCTTCCAATTGAAAGTACCCAATAAATGATGATTTTATATATATTAAGCTTACTTACATACATTATCCGTAAACATATTCATGTGAAACTTCAGAGCTCAAAAGGTTCTTCATAACCGGAGCGAGCCATAGAATGACAACGAGAGGCACGTGTAAGTGCACAGAGAGGTTCTTCAGTGCAGCAGACATCATTGTAATCCTGACGGATGACGTGTCGGGAACAGAACGAACGGTAACTTTTAGAGACTGCTGACTTGAGCTGACGGTCCTGAGGAACTTTGGCTCTATTGCTGGAGTCGCAGACACTGATTTATGAGGAGCCCATGGGTGCGACACCCTAGGAACGGCAAACAGGGACTCGTCAAAGGCTGCTGCCCACAGCGAGCTGCTGGAAGGGCCTCGACATGCAGGACATGAGGAGCTATTTTTATATGTTCTCGCCTGAAGCTGTCAGGGAGAATGAGAGCCACTGTGCAGGGTGGAAATGACACGCACCTGCAAACCTGCTATATTTCCTTAAAGGAATATTTCGGATTTAATACAACTTCTGTGACGTAAAGCTCTCCAAAGTCCCTCCAGCGGGAGTTATTCTCTATATCAGTGTCAGTGTTTCTGAACTCACTGAAATGCCTCTATTGTAGTCTTGAGTTTTCTTCACAAGATTCCTCATTTAAATAATTCATACGCAGAATAAAGGGGCGGGGCCTGATTGAGTTAGTTAGTAGTGTGTTGAAACTGGCGGTTATGGTAAGGGGCGGGACATTTCCCAAACACCAAACACAACACACTGCTCCAGCCGACCAATCAGAGCACATTGTGCTTTTCAGAAGGAGGGGCTTCATAGAGACAGGAACTAAACAGGGTGTTACTGACAGACTGGGAAGAGAGGAGCTGCAACAATGGAGAATATGAGGAAAATAATCAACATTCAAGCATGAAAACCTGTTCTAGTAGAGCCCAAAAACAACATCAAGACTTTGTAAAAAGAGTATTATATTTTATATTTAC